>PVIA01007476.1:0-82879 GCA_004024845.1 Tonatia bakeri
TGCGTTTAGTGGGTGTTTTAAGGGACTTTAAGATTTTTTGATAAAAAATATTAGGTCACTGCCTTAAGTTTTGTATAGCACAAAATAAACGTTTTCCTTTCCTTTTCACCAATCTCTGGCATTGAGAGATATCTTTCCTATATGGCGGCGGACAAGACGGACCCGAATTTCTTTCAGTAAGAGCATCACCGTCCCGGGCTCCTGGGCTCCCAGGCCCCTTGCTTGTTTGGGTTCTGCTCTGTAACAAAACAATCTCCTGTTTTCTGGCAGACCCAAAATTTTGACTGGGGGGTGGGGGAGAGGGGACTGGGACAGCCCTACCCACTAGCTTAGTAGGGGCTCTGCCCTGCTGAGAGCAGGGAAATAATTCCCAAGAGACTCAGATGAGTGGTTAAGGGGTAGAGGTACACACCCACCATCTTCCCTAAAGCCTGAAAGGCACCTCCCACAGGAGATACAGGAATCCTATTCCAATGATTCTGACAGAAGCTCTCTCAGAAACAAACCAGTCAGCAACTAGTCTAAGAATGACATCAGGAGAGCAGGCAAAGGCAAGTAGAGGTGGATCTTGGAACGTTTGCTGACCCACCCCAGGATGCAGTGCAGATAAAAGTCAGCATTGCAGCACAGCATGGCCCATCCTGTGTGTAGCCAAACCCAGAAGAAAGAGCCACAGCTATGCATCGCTTGTAGCTTTGAACAGGCTGTGGAGGGCTAGATGTGGACAGTACCTGACAAGGACTTACACTAGCCTTAGACATCAGAGCCATATCCTAAGAGAGAGCCCAGCAGACAATAAACTCTAACTCAGATGGATTCCACTTTGTTCTTTTTCATTAATTTCATTTTTTCTCTTTCATAGCTTTTTATTTTTATAATTTTTCTTCTATTTTTTATTTCCTATCTCTTATTTTAATCTTACTTTTATTTGCCCCATTTCCCCCTTTTTCTTTTCCTTTTGTTATTTTTGATGTTCTTCCTTTCTGTCACTTTTTCTCATTTTCCTCATTCTATTCATTATTCATATCAGTTCTCTTCCTTCTCTCATAATCACTTTTCTTACCTTTGATTTTCTCTTACTCTTTTTTCTTTTCCTTTTTCCCCTTTCTCTACGATTCTATTTCTCTTTTCACTTTTATTATTCTTTGATCACTTTCCATTGATTTTGTTGTTGTTATTGGGTTCTTGTCTGCTTTTAGTTTTGTTTTCTGTGTTGTTTTGCTTTGCTCTGTCAGCACCTGTACAACCTACAAAACGTGGTGGGGATTGAGCCTTTCAGTCAGCCCCAAGGGGAGATCACACCAGTGAATGAGCCAATGACAATTAGGCACCCAAAACAGCAGGAAAGCCTATGTAACCAATACAAAAAACATTCATAGAGCATCCAGCTGAGATCAAATGGACTACACCACTGTATCCCACAGAACTTCTACCACATAATGAAGACAGTGAGTGAAAGCAGATCTCTCTAATACATAAAAACAAACAAAAAGAGACAGCTAAAACGGAGAGACAAAGAAACAACCTCCAAGTGAAAGAAAAGGAGGAATCGCCAGAAAAAGAGCTAAATAAAACTGAAGCAAGCATATTATCACATCTAGAGTTCAAAGTTATGGTTATAAGGATACTCCTGGAACTTAGTGAGAACTACATCAGCATGAAAAAGTATAAACAAAAATCAGTTGGAAATGAAGAATGCAATATTCTGACATGAAGAATATATTAGAAAAATTAAAGCAGGCTAGATAAAGCACAGGATTGAATCAGCAATTTAAAATACAAGGTAGAAAAAAAAATACCCCGCCAGAAAAACAAGTAGTAAAAAGGCTTAAAAAGAACAAGGATGGTTTAAGAGAGCTTTGGACAACAAGAAATATGATATTCATATCATCGGGATATAAGAATGAGAAGAAAGAGAGCAAGGGGTAGAAAAATTGTTTGAAGAAATAATGACAGAAAACTTCCCTAACTTGGTGAAGGAAAAAGTCACACAAGTTCAAGAAGTACAAAGAGTCCCAATCAAGATACAGCCAAAGAGAACCACACTCAGACAAATCACTATTAAAATGGCAAAGCTCAAAGACAAAGAGAGAACCTAAAGGCAGCAAGAAAGATACAGTTACTTAGCTACCAGTGTGCTCTGATAAGGCTGTCAGCTGATTTCTCAACAGAAACACTTCAGGTCAGAAGGGATTGGTATGAAGTATTCCAAGTAATGAATTATTACTTGATTATAGGAAGGACTTACAATCAAGACTACTCTATCCAACAAGGATTTCATTTAAAATTAAAGGTGAAATAAAGACCTTCTAAGGAAGGAAGGAAGGAAGGAAGGAAGGAAGGAAGGAAGGAAGGAAGGAAGGAAGGAAGGAAAGAAGGAGAAAGGCTAAAGATTACATTTCCATCAAACCAGCATTGCAAGAGATGAAGTTCATAGCAATACAGACCTACCTAAAGAAGATAGAAAGATCTCAAACAACCTAACCCTACCCCTAAAAGAACTAGAAAAACAATGACAAACAAGCTTCGGAATTAGTAAAAGCAAGAAAATAATTAAGATCAGAGCAGAAATTGATAGAGAGACTAAATAAAAATACACATTTCAAAAGATCAGTGAATCCAGGAACTCATTCTTTGAAAAGATAAACAATTTTGATGAACCTTTGACCAGAATGATCAAGAAAAAAAAGAGAGAAGATCCAAATAAAATCATAAATGAAAGAGGAGAAGTAACAACTGATACCACAGAAATACAAAGTAATGCAAGAAAATACTACTAACAACTATATGCCAAGAAAGTACACAACTGGGTGAAATGGATACATTTCCAGAAATATACAATCTTCCAAAACTGGATCAAAAAGAAGCAGAAAACTGGGATAGACCAATAACAACTAATTAAATCAAAGCAGTAATCAAACCACTTCCTTAAAGTCCTGGACCAGCTGGCTTCACCGGCAAATTTTACCAATCATTGAAGAACTAACACCTATCCTTCTCAAAGTAGTCCAAAAATATTGAAGAAGAGGGATAACTTCCAAAATGATTTTATGAGGCCAGTATTATCCTATTCCAAAACCAAGAGGAGACACGAAAAAGAAAGAAAATTACAGGCCAATATCCCTGATGAGCATAGGTGCTAAAATCAACAAAATATTAGCAAACCAGATCCAGCAATACATTAAAAAGATCATACAACATGACAAAGTGAGATATATCCCATGGATGCAAGGATGATGTAATATTTGCAAATCAATTAATTTGATACATCACATAAACAAAATGAAAGACAAAAATCACACGATCATATCAATAAATGTAGAAAAAGCATTTGATGAAATCCAACACTCATTTATGATAAAAACACTCAGCAAAGTGAAAATAGAGGGAGCAAACCTCACCATAATAAAGGCCATATATGAAAAACCTACTGCCAACATCATACTCAATGGGCAAAAACTTAAAGTATTTCCCTTAATATCAGGAAAAAGACAGAGGTGTCTGCTTTCATCCCTCTAATTCAACATAGTACTGGAAGTCATAGCCACAGCAATCAGACAGGAAGAAGAAATAAAAGACTTCCAAATTGGAAAGGAGAAAGTAAAACTGTCATTATTCACAAATAATATATACTGTACATAAAAATCCTTGTAGGTTTCACCAAAAAACTACTTGCTCTAATAAATGAATCTGACAAAGCAGAGGGATATAAAGTCAATATTCAGATGTAAATGGTATTTCTATATACCAATAATGATTAATCAAAAAGAGAAACTGGAAAAAAAAGAGAGAAATTAAAATGACTACCCCATTTACTATTGCATCAATAACAACAAAATAAAGTATCTAGGAATAAATTTCACCAAAGAAATAAAAGACTCAGAAAAATGTAGCACACGGAAGAAAGAAACTGAGGAAGAAAGAAATAAGTGGAAGCAAATATCATGTTCATGGATTGGAATAATTAACATCATAAAAATGTAAAAATAAACAAATGGAACCACATCAAATTAAAAAGCTTCTGCACAGCTAAAGAAACCATCATCAAATGCAAAGGGAACTAACTGTATGGTAGAACATATTTGCCAATGATACATCAGTTAATGGTTTAGTCTTCAAAATATTTAAAGTACTCATACAACTCAACACCAAGAAGACTAACAATTAAATTAAAAAGTGAGCAAAGGCCCTGGCTGGTATAGCTCAGTGGATTGAGCGCGGGCTGCGAACCAGGCATCATAGGTTCGATTCCCAGTCAGGGCACATGCCTAGGTTGCAAGCCATGTCCCCCAGCAACCGCACATTGATGTCTCTCTCTCTCTCTCTCCCTCCCTTCCCTCTCTAAAAATAAATAAATAAAATCCTTAAAAAAATTTAAATTAAAAAAAAAGTGAGCAAAGGACGTGAATAGACACTCCTCCAAGGAGGACATACAGAGGGCCCAGAGACATATGAAAAGATGCTCAACATCACTAGCCATCAGACAGATGCAAATTAAAACTACAATGAGATATCACCTCACACCTGCCAAAATGCCCATCATTAATAAATCAACAAACAACAAGCGCTGACAAGGATGTGGATAAAAGGGAACCCTAGTGGACTCTTGGTGGAAATGCAGACTGGTGTAGCCACTGTTGAAAGCAGTATGGAATTTTCCCAAAAAATTAAATGCAACCTTCTTTTGACCCAGTGATTCCACTGCTGGGAATATATCCTAAGGATCTTGAAACACCTATTCAAAATAATATATGCATCCCTATTTTCATAGCAGCATTGTTTACAATAACCAAGATTTGGAAATAGCTTAAGTGTCTATCACAGTAGATGAGTGGATAAAAACAAAAACTGTGGTTCATTTACACAATTGGATACTATGCAGCAGTAAAAAAGAAGGAATTCTTACCTTTTGTGACAGCAAGGATGGACCTGGGTACTATTCTACTAAGTGAAATAAACCAGTTGGTATAAGACAAATACCACATGATCTCACAGATAAATAGAACCTAATGAACAAAATAAACTAACAAACAAAATAGAACCTGAGACACGGAGACATTGAATAGTCTGACAGCTGTTAAGAGTGATGGGGGAGGTGGGGACTGATTAAAAGAAGGTGAAGGGATTAGTCAAAGAACATATATGCATGACCTAGGGACATGGATAAAGGTGTGGGGATTGACTGTGGAAATGGGAGGTGGGTTTGGTGAAGAGCAGCAAAGGGGCAAAAATTAGGATAATAGTATAAACAATAAAACACTTAAATTAAAAAAAATAATCTTTAAGGAGATGTTAAGAGAAGGTTGAGCAATCCAATGGTGACCAAATCAATTTCTATCCAAACACAATATTGACTGTGTACAAAGGTAAATATGAGGAAAACATAATGAAAATATGATTCCAAAGAGAAAATATATCATTTTATCTCACGTGTCAAAATCTCAGAGTACCTCAGAGGAAAGAGCTCACCCCTGCAGACCTCTAATAATTATGAGAAATAAAATGTCTTCTTAAAATTGAACAATGTCACATTGACTTGCCTTATCCAATGTACTTGAACTAAGTCATCATTCATCTAGTTTCATTTTTATCTAATTGTTTGCATTTGCTTGGAGAAGCTCTATGTTTCAGCAAAAGGAGTAATCATTATAAATGTATGAAATATCCTTAAATTTAGGGTTGTTCTTAAATTTTCACAGGAAAAATGCATATTTAACATTTTCTCATACCTTTATAGGTCAATTGCATAATGCCTCATGCACATTTCATCAAAGAAGAGCATTTAATGGAATGTGTCAAAAATAAATTCCTTCAGCTTGTAGTTAAAACCTCCATTATAACTACAATAATGCCACCATGTGGCAAAATGCATGACTTAAAACCTGGACATGTAGCATATTCTAAATACTACATTAAGAAAATTCATAATTTAGAGGCCATACATAATCAGTGAGATTCTGTTACTTATAAGAATGTATTGCCTGCCTTTGGCTCATGTATGACTCCTTGTTTAATTCATAAGTCTTGTCCAAATTCACCAACAATGTGTCATTCCCTCATTTATTCAAAACGTATTGAACACTGGACTCTGCTAGCCGGGGGAACTAAGCTCTGCAAACACAGGAATGCACAGGACAAACACTGTCTCTGCCTTCATTATGCTTAGAGTCTCACAAAGTTTTCACCAAATTTGCTGATTTGGAGTGTAATTTTTTTTAAATTCTTTTTAAAGATATGAAACCCAATTCTGTGAAAGAGTAAGACATCAAAAGCATCTTTGAACTCAGTTGAGACTTTCATACACATTTAAAGCACTTCTCATTGTGATCTGCAACCTCCTGAAGAATTGCATAGCAGTTCTTTTGTCAGTACTAATGAACCTCGGGGTTTTTTTTGTATCACCGTAAGGCAACTAAAAGTGCAGCAAATGCTGTGCTTTTAAAAAAAAAATCATCTGTTGCCACCTAATGACATTTCAAAGTGGTATCGATTTCAGGAGAGTAACAAAAATAGGTCATTTTAGCAAAGGAAATTCTGCCATAAGTGGGTCTCACTGAACACTCACCTATTATCAAAATAACCAATTTCAGGCACTCAATGAATCTTTTTCATTAAAGTAATTCAAAATTCTGCTATTATTAGAGTGTCATTATAGGAAACTCTAAATACCACCATCAATCATCTGAAGTTCAGCAAAATGGTAGCAACAAAAGAAAATAAAACACATTCACCTTAAAACTCACAACTTTGATTCACATGGGTGGAGCACCCCTTAACAATTAATTCTTAACATTTTTCTGTGTGCTCAAAGTAATAGCCCATCAACAAAATGGTTTGAGGAGGAGCAAAAAGAAATACCATTGTATGAGACTGACAAATTAAATGATATGAATAAACACAAAGATACTGGGACATAAAACTCACATTTTATTTTCTAAGATTAAATTCTTCTCCCCCAAATTACACGAAAACTTGTTTTCCATAAAGATACTATGAACTATATATTCCAGGAGGCTGGGAAAAGTTGTGAGGTGAAGCTACCTGTAAACAACTGGGTCTATACCAAATGTGTGTGTAAATTAAATTATAGAAAACAAAAATATATACACCTTTTCATAATCTATGAGATAATCTAATAATAAAACAGCCTTCCTTCCATTTCACTGTTTTGCATCATTATTGTGGCAGTTCTTTCATACAGGATTAAAACCAGGGAGCCAGCCTTGACCACTGCTTCTTTACCACTTCAATCTAATCTGTTCTGAGTTCTTTCTATTTAGCCTGGAATTGCTTGAGAAGTAGTTACCACAGGAGCATAAGCTATGGAGCTACACTCCCAGGTTCGAATTCTGCTTCCACTGCTTTCACCCATATAACTTGGGTGACTTACTGTGTATTACAGCTTTCTCATCTATAAAATGAGGATAAGAGTATTTATCTCATAGAGTTGTGAGGATTCAATGAGTGAATGTGAAGGAAGTGTGAAGAACAGTGTCTACCACACAATAATATCTATAAAAACACTGGCTCTGCTGACTGATTATCCCTTAGGTTTCTTCTCTTTAGTCTAGGTCACCCCTCCACACACAAGTCCATTCTTCATCACCTTACATTTGTAATTGTCTGCAATTTGTTCCTCCCAAAGCTGTATCTTCCTCTTCCACTACTTCCTGAGTAAGCCTTAGTGCAAATGGATTCTAGCTAAATTATAATTTTTTAATCATTTTGCTTAAAGCTCCCAATGATATATCGAAATAGTCCTTATTTTTATAAACTGTCAATCATCTAACTAGTACTCAATGAAATCCATCTTAGCTTTTTCTGCAGTGGGGAAAATGTAGACAACTGTACTTGAACAACAATAATTAATAAATAAATAGATAGATAAATATCAAAAAAAAATAAAATCAAGGATGTCAAAACAGGATCTCCATGAAATTTTTGTAAAATTATTATACCAATCCCTTTCTCCCATGAGGGTGATCCTGGATAATACCCCTTGTTCAATTTATAATTTTTAATTCATATTTCTCCATATTCAAAATTTCCCTGTGTGTCTTCATTTTATCTCCCCCAAAGCCTGTAAGCTCTTCCGTAGCAGAGCCATGAACCTTTACAACTCCAACGACAACTAGCAGAGCCCTAAAAAAAAAAGTCCTGAAACTAAGTATGTAGCAAAATGGAATTCTGAGATGCATATTAATGCCAATTAATATCAAGTGGCAAGTATAAAGTTAAAACTTTTGATAATCAATCAGTGCTCTTTTCTCCCAAATATATTCCTACCCCTCTTTCCTCACTCTTGACTTCAAGAGAATTTTGGAGAAATGAAAAACTACTTGACAGTTTTTCTAGATTTTATTTTCAAAAAACATTAAACAGGGAATTTAGATGTTTCAAGAATTGGATTACAGATATATCTGGAGTGCAGAACTTTATTTATTTTGTAAAAAACAAACATAGGAGAGATATTCCCAATCTTACCTGACTTGAAGAAGAAATATCCCTGTCTCTCATGAAAGAAAGAAGAAGGAAGGAGATAAGGCTTGAGAAGGCTGTGAGTTCACAAAAGGAGCCTTTTGCTGAGACAGCCAAGGGGTGCTTCAAGGCCAGACACAAGAGAGAGAATGGCTGTGTGAATCATAAGCAGATGGAATCACTGACACATTTAGTGTCCTGTGTCACAGGATCTGCATAGAAGTTGCAGAGATAATGACTGAACCCAACGGGCCAAAGTAAGCAGAGGGATGGCAACCTTAGTGGATATGGGAGCTAATGATTAAAAAATGTCTTCCCATAGTCTTTTTTATTTGTTTGTTTTACAGTAATATACATCAAAGGCTTTGTATCATTTTACTTGTTTTCATTTAGTTTTGCTTAAGTCAGACCCCCCGGTTTTTTAACAACTTCTTTTGTTGTATTTTTTCCATTGTCATTTAGTTCCCTTATACTACCCTCCCACCCTCAATCACCACACTTTGTCCATGTCCATGTGCTCTTTTACCTTTTCGCTTGATCCTTCTACCCACTAAACTCTACCCCCCAGTATAGCTGTCATCTTATGAATCTGTCTCTATTTTGCTTGTCAGATCAGGAAGGGGAATCCTTTTGCACTGTCGGTGGGAATGCAAATTAGTGCAACCACTGGAAAGCAGTATGGAGATACCTCAAAAAATTACAAATAGCCCTGGCTGGCATAACTCAGTGGATTGAGTGCAGGCTGCAAACTAAAGCATCGCAGGTTCGATTTCCAGTCAGGGCACATGTCTGGGTTGCAGGCCACAACCCCCAGCAACCGCACATTGATGTTTCTCTCTCTCTCTCTCTCTCTCTTTCTCCCTCCCTTCCCTCTCTAAAAATAAATAAATAAATAAAAATCTTTTTAAAAAGTGGTCTTAAAAAAATTACAAATAGACCTGCCTTATAATCCAGCAATTCCACTTCTGGTAATTTATCTGAATAAACCCAAAGCACTAACTCAAAAGAACATAAGCACCCCTGTGTTTATTGCAGTGTTATTTTCCCATAATCTTGAGACAACCTTTATAATCCAGTGAGTAAGGAGTGAAAATCTGGGGTAGGAAAATCTACCATAGTGGACAGGGGTCTGTAGCTAGATTTCAGTATTTTTTAGAAACATAAAATTATATCCTTTGCATCTCTAAATTTTGGAGCTTAGATTCAATCTTGCCCGATAAGATTTATAGTTGTAATTGTCGAATATGTTTTATTGTTATTTGCAATGACATTTGTGTGTCAATCAACTCATATTATCTCATTTGATGCCTATAGAAAAGCATGAAGTAACTGTCTGTTATTTTGCCATTTTATAAATGAGGAAATAGACTTAAGAAATTAAGCAACACACCCATCATTATTTACAAGTGGCAGAGTTTGGATTCAAATCTGTCTGCTTTACTTCACAAACTAAATTCTTCGCCACCACCCTTGCCTACCTTACATCCCATTGTAAATTAACTGTGAGAATGAAAGATGTCTCCATTGTTCACCTAGATGTATACATTATTTATTCCTCATTTATAATAAATAAGCCCCTATTATGGAAGTACCGTGACTGTTACTAGTGCATCTGCATCTGGAAAATAGAATATTCTGGTGGGAAGGTACAAAAGGAGGCACTTGTAGTAACAATAATTAATATAAGTATTAAACACCTAAATAATAAAATAAATGTTTTCATGTTATTAATGGAAAAAATGTATCAGGAGGCATCCTCTCCCATAAAACATGTTTTTCCAGTATCTCAGAAAGTAATGTGAAACAGACATTGGATGCTTGGACATTCCACTAAACCATAAAAAAAAAAAAATTCAGTCTACTTAGATAACCCTGAGTTGCTGTTGTTTTGTCTCAGATTCTTAATTGGCACTGTAATCAGAAATCTCTTACTATAGGCCAAACAGGTTTGTGGTGTGTTCACAACTGGTATTGCTTTTACCTTTTTTCACAGGCCCATTGTTATTTTTTAAAGGTTAATTTATAGAAAAAAGAAGGTATGTTAATTTATCACACTTTGTCTCAACAAATAAATGTTCACCTGAAGTATTCAAGGCAAAGGCACTTAAATTATAAATAAAATCAAATTAAGCACTTGTACTCCTCTGGGAGCTTTGCTGAATCACATCAGGTGACTCAGCAATTAACTAGTTTTTCCTCCTTCGTGAGACAAGAATTCCTTTCTATAATATCCTTAACAAATTTTCATCCATTCTCTTCTAAAATACTGCTGGTGATTGGGAACTGATTGCCCTGTCAGGATGCAGAAATTATCATTCTTCTTGAGTCACCCTACCCTAACTTTCTGGTACAGGGAACACTCCAGAAAACAGGGTGTTGTCATACAACCACAGCACTTTGCACAGAGAAGGTACTCCATAAATATTTATCAGTAAAGTGAACAGATAAATATCAACTGGCTCCTTTCTCACCTCTGAAGCCACACAGGATAAACTTATACAAATAGTCCTTTAAGTAATTAAAGAGGGAGCTATAAATCTTCACCCTGTGTTTCACATCTGGTTAGACTTTTTTGAGGAATGACCCCCAACACTTCAAAATTAAATTTTCTTGGGGGCCCTTTCTCTCACTCAGCTCCTAGCTTAAAGAGTTAATGTTTTATAAGCAAATAAATTAATACCTATGGACCCTGAGAAAAAAAGGATTCATTTGATGTGAACATCAAGAAGAAATTTATCTGCTGGGATGGATTCCCCATGGTCAATCAAGTACCCACATTTTATGAATAATAAAAGTCTAGTGTGCGTTTATTGACAGGGGCTTCTCACCTATTCTGTGTACCTGGAATAACCTCAAATGAAAATCTCAGCTTCCTGCACAATGCCCTGCTTGTTTATATAGTCTTAGTGAACCACTACAGGGAAACCCTGGTTTTGCCTTTTCACAAATGAACTGAGACCTGCCCCATCCAATCAGATTGGCACATTTGGAAATCCTATTTGCATAAAATTGGAACTTGGGTGAGAACTTTCTCTGTAAAATGTGGCCTCTACTTTGTCCACATGAACCAAAATTTAGGTTGCTCCTTGAATCTGTGTCTCTTGGGCTGTAGATCCTTTTGCTTAAATAAATGATTTTTGTTCTTTAGTACAGTCTAAAATTAATTTTTGTTTAGAATGCTTCGAGAAATATGTTTAAATTAAAATTTTTTCTACAATGAATAATTACTTCTCTTTTTTATTTTTCCATTGTACTAATTCAATAAATTATTACTTCAGATTTTTCAGTATATATATATATATATACACACACTTAAGTATATATATTTCAGTATTTATATACATAGGTATATAGGTACATATATACACATATATATGTATATACTGAAGAAAAAGGTATGTTTATATGTAAAAATATAAACAAAAATAAAATTATATATAAATATATTACATATTACTCAATATATATTATAGGCATATTACATACTATTTTGTATTATGTTGTACATATGAATCTATAGATAATCATAAATGAGAAGTCATATAAATGAAATATTGACCTCAATTATGCTGACAGAAAATAATAAAAATTTTAAATAACTAAAAGTCAATTTCCAAATAATCACAATAACCATTGAATTCCCAGTATCTTTAACTGGTGATGAATATATCAAGTCAGATCATATTCAAATTAAAGTGAACATTAGAATTTTTGAAGATATTGATTTTATAGATAAAAATAGAGCTCAAAGAGGCTCACTGACAACATTACAAATACTTAGTAACAGAAATGGAATTCAACTCCCAGGCTCATGGCCACCTACGCCACTAGTATTCCTGCTTGAATATTAATGATTGGGACACAAATATATTTGTAGAATAAAATTCAGTAAATTCAAAATGGCATGCAAGATAACAAGTTGCAAGAGAAATGAGGGCCTGCAAATAAGTTATTTATTCATCTTACTTAATGCCAAAATCATGGAAACAGCAGATAGTGTAATGTGGCATTTACAGCAATCATCTCTAAAGAGTCCTCATTTGTCTTAGCAGGGTGAGATGAAGCACTTTACACAATCTCACTGGAGAAAGAGAAAAATTTCTCACCTGCAGATGATAATACAAGAACAGCGATAACAGGAAAGAAGACATTTTGTGAACAGCTGTAAGGGGAAAAAATTCAGTAGCAGAGTATTAATCAATACCAATTGGATATGGTAAGCCAGTAATGCGTACTTTATTTAACCACTTAATATTTGACTCTGACCACAGAGATTCTAACATTAAATAAACTTGGAACACTGAACAGCTCATAAATATGATATTTCCTTGCATGTGCAATAGACTGTTTTAAGTTAATACATTTGCAAGCAACAATGCTTTTCATTTTGCTATGGCATGTTACAAGACAGTTCCATGACATCGATATTCAGCAGTTAAAAGAAAGAACAAAATATGGACAATTCTAATACCACTCAAGACAGTCAGGCAAATGGGAATACTTGTTTGCAAATAAGAAGAGGAGAGGTTTTGCCTGAACTGCTGATAGTGTAATTTTACAGTTTGAGGTACAAAACAGGGGTCCCATTCACATCCCTGGGTGCAAGGCTCCAGCACCTGTGTCATAATCAGCCCCAACTTTTTCCCCTTTATACATCCAATGATTCCTTGAGTACTGTAAACATAGCAGAGGGGGGAGGAAGACAGGGATGAGATGGACATGCCACGGGGAAAAGAAACACTTTAGTGCACTGCATGCATTGGAGGGGATTGCTCAACAAAGCGTTCTACTCCAGAGGTTGGGGAGGTTGGGGAGTCAGGTTCTACTTCCCCTAGTCAATAGAAAAGACTCTCCCTCAAAAATCCGACCCTTGGAATAAAATTCTTTTCATTTCTGGATTATGAAATTTTACCCTATGTGAAATTGCAACATTTAGAGGACTGAGTCAGACTAGGTTTTGAGTATCCACCATCTCATACATTTGAAACTATTTTCATCCTAAGCCTTTCTTCATACTAATTATGGGTTCAGAGTCAGGGCAAGGCCACTAGCCTAGTCAGGTCTAGGTCCAGCCTCTTTCTTTGCTCACAGTAACATCAGCCATGACCCTATTATGCTCTGCTATATTAGTATGTGTTCAGAAACTCCCTAAAACATATGGATGGCTGTCCATTATGCCCTCCCAGAGATCCAGTAATACATGCAAGAGCTAGTTTCCACAATCTAAAAAGTCTTCTCCTTAGGACAGAGTTTCTAACAGATAAATGCTGGCATAACCAAGAGAGATCTTCTCCAAGGAAAAGTTATAATAGTTTAATCACCTTTATTTCTTTTCTTTATCTATATAAGAATAGCTTTTTTTTGTTCTAGAGGGAAAAGAAGTTTAATTTAACATATAATACCTCCAAACTTTTTATTATATTTGACCCTGCTGTTTTTCTTGTATATTTCTAAACACAATTTTCAACCAAATCTTCATTCAAGCCAATGATACTAAAGTCATGTGTGTGTGTTCTGGCTCTTGGCCTTCCCTATACAATAATATTGTGAACAATTCTAAAATCAAAAAGGCTGTAGAAACTGACATTTTTTGCAATTCAAGTGGCAATGAAAACCTGACATAAGCTGGTATGCAGCTATTTATGGTCTTTATCTCAGTATGAATATTCATGTTTCACTGCAGAAGTAGTAATTAATCTAGTTAGAGACCCCACTGGGAACATTAGGTAATATACAGTTATATACCACATTACCTTTCAAAAACTTTGAAACACAGCTGGACTGAAGAGTTCCAGATACTCATGGGGCTGTAGACCTGTATTTTCTCTGACAATTCTCACCCATCAGGCCAGGTATTCACAAGTAGCAGTTCTCCACTAAATTCAAGACACCTATTAAATCTGCCTAAAACTGCATACACAGACTCCATAACCCTTACCTTTAAAATTCCAAAGATAGTTAGTTAACCCACTCTTCATATGGGTTAGAGTCATTTCATGTACTATTTTTGTGATTAGAAAATAAAAACACACATTTTTTAAATCTCTCCCCCAATTCTAAGGCTATTAATAATTAGTATAATCAATTTACCTTATAGTGTCAGTCGGGGTATAGGTCTCTAGATTATATGATTGTCTATGTGGGTCTCCACAGTTGCCAGAATCACTGCCTTGTTTCAGCTCCTGGTTTCTAAAAATACCTGACAAAGGGAGAACTGACTTCTCAGAATTAGAACAGTTGGTAAGAACCCATTTTCCCAAAATTCAAAAGCAGTTTTGCTTTTTATTAAAATCACACATAGATTTTAAACAAATATATTTCAAACTACTTAAAGGGAGAATGATTTGGTCAATACAATTCACTTTAATCCTCCATTTTTCCTTTCTTTCATAACTCAGTTTAAAATTGGTAGAGGGGAACTGGCTGTTTTATTAAAAAACAAAATAGAACCTCCATGCCCAGTGAGCAAAAGCAACAAGACATAGAGGTCACACATTTTCCCTGCCCCTCGGTATTCTTTCCCATTGACTGCCATGCCCTGGGTTGTCCCACTCTCACACTGAATCCTTTGCTGAGAGGTGGTGAAAGATCCCTTCTGTGGGTTCCCTCCCCCACTGATGCACCCAGTTGATGCTTCAAAGAAATGCTATTAGATATTACATTAGTTTTTAGTGCTGCCATAACTGAGTACCAAAAGCTGGTATCTTAAACAATAGAAATTGATTTCTCATGGTTATAGAGGTTAGAAGTGCAAGGTCAGGGTGTCATCATGCTGGGTTTCTTCTGAGGTTTCTCCCTTGGACTTGCAGATAGACATCTTCACTCCATGTCGCCATATGGTCTTCACCTCTAAGCACACACATCCCTGAGTTCCTGGTATCCCTTGTGTGTCCACATTTTCTCTTCTTATAAGGACACCAGTCAGATTAATTAGGTCCCATTCTAATTGCTTTGTTTTAACTTAATCACCCTTTTGGAGATCCCATCTCCAAATACAGTCATACTCTAAGGCACTGGTGGTTAGTGTTTCAGTGTAGGAATCTGTTGGAGGAGCACAGTTCAGCCCCTAACAAATACTGAAAAGAAAGCGGGGGCGGAGGGGAATAAGCAAAAATAAGTTAAAGAAATAAAACAGTTCAGATTTTTAAAAATGTAAGTTCTTGAGTTCTGCTCTAGCTAGCTTGCTCTTAAAACTGGGCTCTGATCCAGAGAAAAGACAGTATCCATATCTTAGTCTGAAAGGGCTGACAAAGGCTGTTATTTTTCTTCCTTCGCAGATCCCAGGCTGCCTCATGTGGACAATAGCTCTAGGACCCAGCAGCCTCACAATCACAGTGATACTTCCATGGTCAAAGAAAGATTTTAGCTTTAATGTGCAATACTGCCCTCCCATTCCTTTCTAGTTTCTGGTCTGAGAGACAAGCCTCTCTCCTATGTGAACAGCAGCTTATGAAGACCTTACCATTAGGTGTGACTCATCCTACTCTGTGGAAGGATGGGCCTGATGGTAATCCCAGACTGAAAACATAGCAATAATCCCTTAATTATACAAAAATATGCATATTAAAGCATCTATACAAGTGCAGATAGATACAAGCAAGTCAGCCATCTGATTATCACAGTAATAATCAATGTGTGGCCAATGTCACAATACATTTGTTTCACCTTTCTTAAATGATATTTCACATCACATGTAGATGATGTAAAACCTAAAATTTGCACATACCATGTGCCTTCAGTTATGCTATTTCTTTACATCATTATAATCAAAACACCGATATTAAGCAATGCTCCCTTTTTATTTTCTTTTCTCTTTGGTACATTCAAAAGAGCAAGAAGAAAAACCTATTTTTTAAATTATCATAAAGATTCTCCTAAAGCATCAAGTGTAAAATTACAAACAACATAATAAGCAAATGTCCATAGGTATTAAAGTCTATTTTTAAATCCCATGCACTAAAAGGAGAATTAATATGGACTTTTAGAACTAGGGGGACATCTAAATGGAATCTAACAAATATATCCAAATACTGTGTCTTTCAAGATGAAAGGTGCTTCTCTTAGACTCAGCCAGTGTCTATGCCATATACTTATTGAATCCCTAGAGATGGAAAGCTGCTTAGTTGCTCCAATTCAGTGTCCAGCACAATACAAAAACCCTCCTGTGGGATCCCTGACACATTTAACTAAGCAGCTACCTAAACATCACCAATATCAGAGAGCTTGCTCATCCAAAAGCAGCCTGTAACATCACTAGAAAAGAAACAGAAATAGGAAGAAAAAACATTTTGTTGAACACTTACTATGTGCTAATGTGGATTTCAAGAAGATGTCAGTTTTGCAACCAAAAATATGGGTTTGATGTCAATGTGGAAGATAAATTAAAGAAATAAGGACTTTCAGGTCCAATTAAGAGACTAATACCACAACAAAGTGATGATTTTTTAAATTTTATTTTAATTGTTGTTTAAGTACAGTCTTCTGCCTTTTACTCCCATTTCAGCCCACTCCCCAGCCCTCCCTACCTCCCCGCCCCCATTTCCACCCCCTCCCTAGTTTTTGTCCATGTTTTCTTTATACTTGTTCCTGTAAACCCTTCCCCTCTTCCCCTGAAATTTCCTCCCCTCTCCCCTCTGGTCACTGTTAGCCTGTTCTCTATTTCAGTGTCTTCGATTATATTTTGCTTGTTTGTTTGTTTTGTTGTTTAGGTCCCTGTTAAAGGTGAGATCATATGGTATTTGTCTTTCACGATCTGGCTTATTTCAATTTCAAAGTGATGATGGTTTGAATTAAGCACATGGTTGGCAAAAATGAATATTCTGGAGAAGTGATAAACAGCTTAAATGGAATTACAATATTTTGCCATGTATAATGCACATCCACATTTTGGCCCAAACTTTCAGGGAAAAATCTTTTGTTTTAATTTTTAAGAGACTTAAAAATTGATAAGTAAAATCAATTTTTTACTTATTTATATTTAGAAACAAATGATCATATTCCAGAGTATTATTTTATGTACAGTTATTGTTATTGCTTTCTAGGGTTGCCTTTTAATGTATAAACATAAATAAAAGAATTAAAAACATTTATACAGATATGGAATTAGTATTGTCCATGTATAATGTGCATCTTTATTTTTCCCTCAAAAATTTGGGCCAAAAAGTGCGCATTATACCCGGCAAAATACAGCAGCCAGATCTGATGCGGTTCCCATTTGGCACAAGATGAGTGATAATTCCAAACCCCTTTATTTCTGAAAACATATGTGAGTAGCAGATGGGTTGCTCTGACCCTACTACCTTAACTTCAGCCCAGAACACAAGTTAACAACAACGACAATAATTATTGTATAATAGCTGACTTTCATTAAATGCCTACGATGTTCTGAACACTCTTCTAATCACCTTACACGGATTTTCTCATTGAATCCTTACAACAACCCCATGAGATAGATCTATTATTATCCCCATTTTATGCCAAAGGATCTGACACATGGACAGATAAATAACTTACAAGATTGTTCTTGAAATTAAATGGCAATTCAGGATTCAAAGACAAGTTTTCTAAATCTAGATTCTCAATTCAGCTACAGTGAAGGAGGAAATTTCAGGCAGAGACAGGGGTAGTAAAAAAGCATACTGAAGAATATGCCATTTACTTCTCATTTCCCCTCCCTTCTATATTCTTCTTCATTTCTAGTTCATTGTCAACACACAGGAAGACGGATATCTCGTGCAACTGAATGATTGGTTTATTGCCAAGAACTTTTCTTAAGGGATTAATGTCTCAAAAGTAACATCACTCACTGCTTATTTTCATTAAAACGCAGCAGGCATACATGACTATAGGGTGTGAGAAACATTAATAACATTTCAAACATGGTGATACCACTGAAATAAAAATTTAAAAAAATATAGTCAGACATTAAAAGTAAATGGATTTCTAAAATCCCTGTTGTTTTCAATTTGTTCATCATGACTTAAGTTATTTAGGTTTGGCTTTGAAGTCCTATACTTCTTTCTAGAGTCTGAACTCATTTCAACAAATATATCTATTGTTCACGTGGTACTTCATAAAAGTCAAAGAATTCTCAAAATATAAATGATCTTATAGATTATTTAGTGTTCCCTGGTTATGTAGTAAACAAAGAACTGAACAGTTAAGTCGAGGGTTTTATAAACATTTACAGAGAATGGCAGAGGTGAAACAAGTATCTAGACCCCAGAAATAGCACCCAAGGATGAGAAGAAACCTTAACAATG
The DNA here is from genome assembly GCA_004024845.1 of Tonatia bakeri. Taxonomy (NCBI): domain Eukaryota; kingdom Metazoa; phylum Chordata; class Mammalia; order Chiroptera; family Phyllostomidae; genus Tonatia; species Tonatia bakeri. The sequence goes on from PVIA01007476.1 coordinate 18,741, forward strand.
TCATCTGCACCATTCTTTGTCAATTTCTTTTCCTGCCCATGCTTAAACATCTCTAGTTATGAACTTATCACCTCTCATCAGAGTAAAGTGTCTACAAATGGAAGGTCCTCCTAAAAGTAAACTTTTCTAGCTTCCCTAGCAAACTACTCATCTTTTGAGCTCTAAAAGCTCATTTCAAGAAAGACTTATTAGATACCTATAAAAATAATAGGACTGCAGAGAGATAAAAACAGTGCTCCTGCTTTGGGTACTTGGTTTCTACTGGAGATGAAACAGATTTATAAAATTGTGTGGAAAGTGCTATGTTAGATCCATGTAGGAATTATTACAACAGTGCAGGAAGTTCTTTCAATATGCTGGGATAATATTTGAGACTCTTTCTTCATCATCCTAGTTTATTGCTTCTAATTTAAGGAGCTTGTTAGTTTAGTCAAGCTATGTTAATGACTTGAGTGTGTGGGACTGAGAAATGCTACTTAAGTCATAGCAAATGAGATAAGAACAGATGTTTTCTATCCCTGGGTAAAGAATAGTCAAGATCTTTTGCCTAAGTAATTTAACTTTCATTTCAATGCCACTATTAAAGCCCCCTCCCATCATCTACCTATTAATGATGATAATGAAAAATCTCAAGTGAAATCTAGCTGTGAATGTACAATTCCTGATTTCATAAAATACTTAGACAAACTTTAGGGAAATGAAAAACAGCACAGGTCACAGATGTTGCCTATATGTCCTGGCAAAAGGTCTGAACCAAAGAGACAACATTCAGAAATGAATATATGTTTCCATTTTAACAGACTTAGGCAATAGACTGCCTATTATTAAAAATGTCTTTCAATATATTATTATGTAAAAATAAAATATTTGATATCAGATAAACAGGATTTTTTAAATCCTCACCTGAATGTGTTTATTGATTTGAGAGAGGAAGGAAGAGAGAGAAAAACATTGTTCAGTTGGCTCCCATTCACTCCCCACCCCAACTGAGTATTGAACCCATGTCCTAGGTATGTACCCTCACTGGGAATCAAACTTGCAACCTTTCGGTGTATGGGATGATGCTCCAACTGACTAGCCAAGGCCAGATAAACTGGATTTTAATCTCAGATCACCCTAATGCTTATATGACCTTGGGCTATTATTTTTGAATCTATCCAAGCCTCAAGTTTTATTCTTAGCTACAAAATGGACATGATATTATCAAGCCAGGACATTATCTCAAAATTAAAATAAATTATGTATGTAAACTAGGATGGCAAATCAAAATTATTGCTCTTTTCTTTCCTAACCACCCCTTCTTCCTTTATTTGAATTGTGAGATTTACTTTCCCTTGGTTTTATCGATTCATCTTACATAGACAATGATTCTGTATGCCTAGAACAATCCCCAACATACAAGGAACATGCAAACTCACGAGAACACCCAACTACAGAGACATACGCAGCAATGAGGATTCACAAAACTCAATTCATAGTCTTGGGTTTCTAAATGCCCAGATTTTGATTCTTAGTGCTTCTTCCGGCTAGCATTAGCACTAAAAATCAGGCCTCTGACCAGTACTTTAGAATTTATGACCCAGAAGTACTCATCGGGCTGAAGTTAACCTTGAGAAATTTTGAGTTCCCCCTATTGATTCCCACTACACATTTGTCTTGGAAAACTCACGGCCAACTAACCACAACTTGTTGCAGACTCCCCATACCTTATCGCCACACATGCAATCCCCTCCCGCAGTCACATTCACAGAATTCTCTGGGCTCCCTTACCTTCCCCTTGACTCAACTACTCATTGTATCTTTCTGTCAAAACCTTCCCTTATGCCCTCTGGAGGGTTCGCTCTACGGTCAACACAACATTTACACATCAGTGAATGTTGATTTCACCTTCTAGACTGATAGGCAACTTGAGCACTTTGCTTCCCAGCAACACTCCGAAGTGGCAACTGCTCCTCTCGTATCCCTGCCCGTGTTCGGGAGATGGCTGCAGAGGCTCCCGTCTCCACCTGGGCTTCTAAACGGGTTCACACTGAATATGCCACACTGAGAGAGCCACTTAATCTGGGCAAGTCTGTTCTATAATTTGTTAAGTGGAAATGATAACGGCAGTTATCTCTTAGATTGCCATTACTATTAAATGAGATAATATATATGAAGTACTTTAAAAGATAGATGACAGTAAGTAGTCAATAAATTATGGTTATATTCTCATAATCCACATCATCTGGACCACCATAATTACTACCTAATCCTCAATTACATTTAAAAGGTGCAGTATTTTTGCATATCTCTGAATTTCCCATGAGACAATACTCAAATGTAGTGAGAATAAAGTTATTTAATTTCCTTATAAAAGCTATAGGAGTCTTTATGAAGTTTCATAATATTTTTTCAAAACATTGCAAACTTTATTTATAAAAGGAGGAAAATAGCAGGTTCCAGTTGGGTTAAAAGTCTTTATTATAAGAAAATACATATGGAGGAGGAAAATACATATGGAAGGGAAAATATATAACTTTCTATGGGTCATGAATACAACTAAATTTACTTTCACCTTATAAAGCTAAGAGACAAGTATATATTAGCAAACTGGTGATAAGCATACACTGCTCTTCAGTTTATATTCTCAGGTACAATCTGCACATAGAGAATAAACCATGGAACAATAATACTAGCAGCACTCAGAGCAGAGAAAGTGCTCCGGGAACAAGGAAACAGGACAGCAGCCTCAGAGCTGTGGTTTTCGTCCAGCCTCCACTGTCAACCACGCCAGCTTAAAGCCTTTCACATGACCATCCTGAAGGCCAAGCATGTAGATGCTACTGTGTTGGCATGTGAGTGTTTTTCTGAAAATGTAAATTTTTATTACTAATCGTATCTAATAGTCCTCTTCCTTTGGTCATAACAGCATTCATCATACTCAAGTGGATAAAACTCTAAAAATAAGTTAGCAAAAAGCCTGCTAGAATACCTTTTGCAGAATAAAATTTCATTAAAACAAAATAGCTAGAAAATCCTGGAACTTAAACTGGATCTAGAAAACTATAAGTCAATGAAATAAATTCATTGAGACAATGAAGTAACTATGTATGAAGACAAGATACAAAATGTTTATAATCTACTTGGTATTTTAGCAGTAGTTAATAGAAAAATGCTGAGGGGAATTATATTATTTAAAGACACCAATAGCCAGAATACTGCAATCTTATATCCAATGTTAACTAAGCTTTATGGATTATACATCTTTCTTTGGCTTATTTCAAAATTTTTTAAAATTTTTCAACTAATCTAGGTGATAAACATCTTGTACATAAGGGATTAATTATCGTTAGCACTAGGCCCTGAATTAAAAAAAAAAAAAGTACATAAGAAAACTCCCTCCCTTTATTATAAAATTAATAGAGAAGGGCAGGGAATCTAGGGAGAGGGTGAAGAGAGAGGTAATACAGTACATACAGATTTTCATAGATTCTCTTGGCTACTATGCATTATAACATAAACTAAAAGTCTCACATCCCAGGACAGTACTCATTTCTAACCCAAACTGAGATGGTTGGTCATATATAATGAGACATTTATTAAAGTAATAGGCTCTTGATTACCCTGGAGCATCTAGTTGTGTGATTTTCTTTTCTGTAAATTAATATAAGGCATCTAATATTTTGAGAAAGTATAATTGTACTTGTGCTTAACCCCTGATGAAATTCTGCCTTGTTCAAAGTGTCCAGTTTTATTTCAAATCAAGCCCTGATTGTAAATAGACTTGTCTAATCTCATTAGTTTGCTCTGCAGAATTTGGGAACTCTGAAGTGGTAACTAGTAAGTTCTATCACTATTTCAACTTGAATTTAGGACTTTTGTAACAGAATGTTTCAAGAGTGTGTCTTCCAATAAAGGACTTCACATGTTGACACATCACTTCTAAAACGACCTTCACTTCCCTCTAATAGTGTGAGGCCAAAGCAAATCTTTGATCAACCAAGAATGCAAGCAATATTTATCTCTATATCGTTACAGAATCACATAGAACATCCAGTCACAGACCATAGAATTGTTTTTTCTAATTTTATTGTAAATTGATCATCTAGTTCCTTCAACTACCATTCATCAAATTTAAAAGAGTTTTTGGTAGCTTGATATAAAATCATCGAAATATAGAAAAGTGACCAGTCTTAAAGTACTTCATCCAAAATATGCATAATTGAATATTTACAATTTTTCCAATCACTCCCTCTCAAAAGGTACTAGAAAAAATAATTAGGTTCAAAATCCTAGGCATCTTAAGATTTGGGTTCCCAACCTCTGAATATAACATTTTTATCATCTGCCAATATTCTACCCTTTTAGTATGTCAGTAAAATGATTTTTGCCAATTACTGAAGATGAATTTTAGTAGCTCCAGTGGCTTAAAAGGAAAATTATGACCAGTGAGCATCATAATGAGCTCAATCTTTAGAGTTATAACATAGCAATTGAACAATATAAGTGGTTAAAAATCCAGGCTTTAAAACTTTATTGCTTGAGTTGGAATCTTGCTTTTATTGCTTTCTCTCTATGTAACATTGGAAAGTTAATTAAATTTTTTGTGCTTTATTTTTCTCATCTGTAAATTAGAGATAACGATAGTACCTAGGTAGTACTGTGAGGGATAATTGAGTTACTACATGCAAAACTCTTAGAAGGATACATAGTGCATAGTAAGCTCTCATAAATGTTTGTTTTATTATCATTATTTTTATGGAATATTTAATATTTTGCCTTACTAATTAAATTGTATTTTCTTAGTAGTAAAAGGAAAGAGTACTTTGATTACAGATATTAGTTCAAATTCAATTTCTTTCTTTTTTTTATTGTTGTTCTATTACAGTTGTCCCAATTGTCCCTTTTTGCTCTCCCTGCCCTGTCCACCTCCTGACCCCCACAGTCAATCCCCACCCTGTTTGCCATGACCATGAGGCATTTACACTTGTTATTTAACTAGACCTTTCCCCTTCAAAAAATACATATTTCAGACACATTAAGAATTAAATACATAAATACTATGGACCTTAGTCATGAAATATATTGGGAATTAGAAAAAAATCACTGCATTAATATAAAAAAGCTAACATAGTCAACTACCTTGATGCTGTGAGTAGACATTTAATTTATGGAAACAGAATCACCAAATCAATTTAAATTCACCTTTCTTCACCCTCACAGAGAAATTACTCATGTTTTACAAAGTTTCCCAATTCAAAATTAGCATTGTTAAAACAACCAAATGAAAACTCATCAGCATATTGAAGTGTTTTTAAGTCAGATATGTATCTTAAGTTCACACATTGGATAGGCTTTACAGGGTACGCTGAACAGTTTGGTTACCACCCGCTCCTACAGAACAGAATTGCTTCTTATAGGGATATAAAAATGTGGAAATATCTTCTGAGTATAAATTATTTGGAAGAGACACTCTTTGGTGGCTATTCTTGAAGAAAACAAATTTCTCAGGATCTTTTACAAAAGAAAAGGGGGACTAACTGGTCCTTTTCTCCAAGAAGAAAATATATGAGCTGATCATATTTGGGTTTTATAAGTAAATAATTCATTTGTATTTTGAAGCAATCTTTTAGAAACAGCAAGACTAGCTCAAGGAAAGTCAAACTAAAACCTTTCCCCTAGTATTTCTGCCAGGTGAACTGAGGCTGAGAAACCTTAATAAAAAGCTAAAGACTGAATGAGTGATGATAAAAAATTATTACTGGAAAATTCACATTAATAAGTATCAATACTCAAGAATAATGTTAAAAATTCTGAGATAAAATTACACATCTTACACTTTGCTAATTAAAATAATATACAAAAAAAAGGCAATTCAATACTCAGTGGCTTACAACCACAGAGATATATTCCCACCTACATAGGTATGAGAGTCAACTGTGCCTCCATTGACTTGAGTTGGACTCAGCTGGCTGGGCATATTTGCTGATGCTGCTGGTCAGTTAGCCTTGCCCCAAGCTGTGAGTTGACTCAGATCTGCACTGCATATGTTCAGTTTGAGGTCAAGGCTGATGATCTAGCACTGCCCAGGGTTTTATGGGGGATCAGTGAAGTATGAAATGAAAAAAGAACTTTTAAAGCTTCTACCAACATCATGTCCGCTAACATTTCCCTGGCCAAAGTGATTCACATGACCATGCCCAATATCAATGGGGCAGGTAAACATACTTAAGCTACATTTGACTGGGTCGCCTACCCCTACATCTGGATCTTGCTGGCTGGAAATCTCTGGAATCAGGATATTGACTTCTGCCCTAGTAGATGAAGAGCACTGCAGCCTCATCCTTTTGACACTGAACCAGGGAACCTGGTTCAAAACCAAGTCTCCTCTACAATTTCCCAATTTGATATTCTAATTGATGGCAACTCCTACAAGAGCTAGCTCCAGAGCTGGATTGCAACAAACCCCTTCCACTCCTTTCTATTATCTTCTTTCAGTGGGCCTGTTGCTGAGTCCTCAAAGTGCATTGTGGCCTTCTGGTCTAGGAGACTATTACAAACTTAGTGCAATGTACACCTGGAAATGTACCATTTCTTAGGCACTTTCCTAACCACCTTTGAATTTTACTTTGTTACACACATCTAATTTGGTAAAGAACTATTCTTATGGTACATTTAATAGATAAAATTATATGTTGCATTTATGTAATATTTGGAATAAGAATAGTAAGTAGGGAGCTGAGATAGTTTAGGTTGTAAGCCACAACCTAAGATCACAAAATTAATCAAAAGAAAGGTAAAGCAAAGCCAATTTTTTTCACACCCATTTTATTGAGCATCAGTCTTTGCCTTTTTCTGCAAGTCTGTTTAGTCTGCTATAGTTAAAACTATAGTTACCTGTTTTTGCCTCTGGTGTTATTTACTTAGCATATTCCATGAAATACAAGAGATTAAAGACCCACATATCAACTTTTTAATCAGCTAATAAAATGTAGTCTTTGATAAATCTGATCATATTCATTAATGAGCATTGGATTGAATAAAATTAAGTATTTAATCAAAGATGCTTGTTTTTTATTCATTTCTGTAATAAGAACTTTCATCTTCATTGATGTGTTTCCTCAAGTGTAACAAATGCCTTCATACCTGCAGAAATTTTTCTAATTTTTAAAAAAGATTAATCATTGAATTTAAAGGTCCACATTTTGATAGAGTTCATCTGCTAATTTCTTCATGCAACAACAACTAGCTGAGACCCTTCATGAATAAGCCCATGCTAGGCACTAGGGTTATAACACCAAAACACAGAGATATGGTTTTTAGACTTATGAGCAGAATCTTGTCTATTATACAATTTATTCTCATCATAATGCATTTTAAAAAATATAATATTACTATTTTTGTAACATACTAATTTCTGGACATTCCACTTATCTCCTGATATTTTACTTACATTCAGTAGTCCACATGAATAATCTGCTATTGCCCTGTTCAAGTTTTGTTTCAACTATATTACAAAGACAATGATTCATTTCACTTGTTACCTTGTCTTCTTATTTAAATATTATCCTTATCTTGAGTATCTTTAATAAAGCTAAAGAATAGATGATATGTGAAGAAATATGCTCATAAATGCACTAGACACATTTTACTTTGAATGTGTCTAATTTACATTTTTACCCACAAAAAAAATCAGACATTACCATGGTATTTTAAATTTAAATTTTAAATTTTAAAAATTTATGTGTACATATGTGCATTGGTATGTAAATAATAGTCTTTGAAAATAACTTCTTCTGGAGTTCACTAAAGTTCAATATTTAGTATATTAGAAAAAAATACAATAGCAAATGACAACTACAATCTATAGATATTTGGTAACAGAAACATTAGACATAAGTCAACACTTTCTTTAATTTATTTTTTACCTTTATATAATCTAAACACTGCTGCTCCAGAGCTTTATATTCCTCCTTTAAAATAAACAGTATTTCTCATAATACTAAATAAATCTTTACTGGTGGTAAATTCATACAGTTGTAAAATAGATAATTGCATTATAAGCTATAGAAGCATTTCTCTTATTCTTATTTTCATTAAGTTCTTAAAGCAAACATGAAGATGCTTTGATTCTTATATTATTTCATTACATAATGTGAAGTCAAATCATATGAAATTATTTATACTTGATCAATCTTTATGTAAATGTCAATTTTCATGCTTCAGCCTAACAGTTGTTTATCTGTCTGCATTTTTTCCTAGAATGTGAGTTCTTCATGGTCAGGGACTGTATCTTATTCATACTCACATAAGTTACATGCTGATAATTGTTTTCCTATACCTGAAGAAGTACCGTATATGGGTTAGGCTCAAATATTCTTTCTATACTTTGAAGAAAAAGTCACTGCTCTTAATAAGATTATAACTATCTAGATGGATCAGTCTAACCCTGACTTCAAGTTGTACCTAAAGGGTTCTTTCAAGGAACAATGAGAAAAAGCATGAAACTTTGAATGCAATGCCTGGCACATAGTAAGTCTTCAATACACTAGTAGTTAGTCCATACAAGTGATAACTTATACGGAGTTCTAATCTACCAGGAGTCATGAGAGGACTATATCAACTAAGGCTTCCAGGAGGTACTCAAAAGATTAGATAATTGTTCACAGATCTATGAGGTGAGGTTGAGTGGAGAAGAGCCATGCCAAATAGCTAACACAGCTAGAATCAAGGGAAGAGCTCTGTAGATGATGTTGAAATGATCAATTTAGATTTTTAAGTAGCCAATCTTATTGATAAAACACATTTAAAACTCCCAGCAGTTATTTGTGCATTTAGAAAATAACACCTATATTTATTGTGTGATTGTTCCTTCTCTTTAATAAACACCACTGTGTTAGGATTCATAAAAATATGATCATCCTTTTGACCTAGCACCATATACTTCCATAAAGATTTCATACATTGGTCTTTCAAGATTTCAAATATTATTTGTTAATATCCCTATATAATTTTAAAACATCACAGTGTAAATTATGGGCTGGATAAAAAGAGCATTCAGTATTACATTTTTAATAAATATTTCTATGTCTCATATTATTATGCCATTTTCTTTGATGTTCTCTAAATTGGTCTAAAGAATGAGGAATTAAAAACGAGTTATTTTGAGAAGGACCTTTTAATCATTGAAACTTTGCTCACCGTATTTCCTTTTTTAAATAGCTAAGAAAGAATAATCTTCTTTTTGCATGAACTTTCACAACACTTACTATGTGCCAGGAACTGTTCCAAGCATTTTTCATATATAATCTTATCAAACTCTCATGTGTACTTTGTGAGGTATTGTTATCCCATTTACAGAGGCAGAAATGAAGGGGAACTGAATTAGACAATTTTTCCATTGTCCAGCCGTAAGTGGAAGAGTCATATTTAATCATAGGTGTGTCTGACTCCAGAATCTGGGCTTGAGCAATTAAGCAATCAGAATCTGATACTATGAACAGCTGGGAGCTTTGTGTTACCAATCTGTTATAAACACTATAGCTGAAATTTAGCTTAGGCTATAGGATAACAAAGTCATAGCTATATAAGCATTTAGAATTTCCTTATTTATCTTCACCAAAGAAGATATACAGATGGCAAATAAGCATATGAAAAGATATTCCATGTATATGTCAACAGGGAAATGCAAATGAAAACAGGAATGAGATGCCACTATACACCTATTAGAATGACCAAAATCCAGAACACTGACAACAAATGTTGACAAGGATGTAGAACAACAGAAACTCTCATTCTTTGCTGGTGGGAATGCAAACTGTACAGCCACTATGGAAGACAGTTTGGCACTTTCTTACAAAACTAAACATACTTTTATTATATGATCCAGCAATCATGTTCCCTAGAGTAGAAAACTTATGTCCATATGAAATCTGCACTTGGGTATTTGCAATAGCTCTATTCATAATTGCCAACACAGCAAAGCAGCAAATATGTCCTTTGCATGTAAATGTATAAATAAACTGTGGTAGAGCTGGGCTGTGGAATATTATTCAGAGCTAAAAAAAAAAAAAAAAAAGATCTGTCAAGCAATGAGAAAACACGGAAGAACCTTAAATGCATATTACTAAGTGAAAGAAGCCTATCTGAAAAGGTAACAACCTATCTGATACCAACTTGTAACATTCTAAGAAAGGCAAAACTATGGAGACAGTAAAAAGATCGGTGGCTTCCAGAATTTAAAGGGAGGGATTCATGAGCAGGCAGAGCACAGAGGATTCTTAGGACAGTGAAACTATTCTATATATTACTATGGTAATGGTATGTGTCATTATAGATTTTTCCAAATCCATAGAATGTACAACACCAAGAGTGAACCCTAAGGTAAAGTATGGACTCTAGGTGATAATGACCTGTCAATGTAGCCTCATCAGCTGTAAGAAATGTGCTGCTTTGGTAGTAGATGTTGATAATGGAGGAGGTTATAGATTTAGGGACAAGAGGTATATGGGAAATCTCTGTATGGTTGGTTTAATTTTGCTGTGAAAAATTTCCTGCTCTAAAAAATAAAGTCTATTATTAAAAAATATTTCCCCATTCATCATTCTGTTCTGAAGAATAAGAACACATTTGTTTTATTTGTACACTTGCCTTTTTGAAAAGTGCCACGGTGAAAAGAGAAATGGCACTGAGTCATTGCTAGGAAATGCAAGCATGTATAATTACATACATACTGCCTAGACATAAAATAAATAGTGACTGGCAAAGACACTTTTCATGTAAACAAGCCCTAATTTTCAGTAAAAGCTGAACAAATCCAAATTATTGATTTTGTTAATAGTGGTAACTGTGTCTTTGAAGGCAGAGGCTGTTATTCATTCATCTTTGTATTCCATTCACGGGGCACTAGCCTTGGGGGATGGCTCTTGGTAAAGGTCAGAGTTAAATTCATTTAAGGGAACACTGAAAAGACAAGTATGAAACGTGGATGCCAAGTTCCACATGCTTTAGCAAAATATACCACAATGAGCAGACTTGATGAAAGTAGCTAAAAGATTTAGGAATTGGAGCTGTATTTTTATACATGACACCCCTCTTAGTTTACTTGATTAAAAATAATAAATAACTCTGTGCTAAGTGCTTGACAGGGACTATTCCACTTAATTGTCACTCTCATTTTACTGATAAGAATAAAGTGAAAGTTTGGAGAGTTTAAGTAACATGGACAATGGGTAAAGAGGTCAGGGTTTAAGGCCTGGCAACTTTATTATTTATTATTTATTACCCTAAACCTATTATAAATTCTTGTAAGAAAGAAGCACTTAAAATCTGTAGGTTTCCTCACTTATAAAATTATACAGTGCTATATTAGAGCTCTGTTTGTCCATAGCTAAAATTTGTATTTGTCCGGCACCATATATATGTGACCTGACTGTCACAAGAGACATGTTTAAAGATTCCCCATAAGTGGCTATTCACCTTTTTTCTCCCTATTTTTCTATTTGTACAATATTTTAATAATGGAAGTAGTAGAGAAAAGAAATGAAGTGAGGAAATGATTTTATTATCAAACTGTTTCTTCAGTTACAAGCTTTTTTCCCCACAACTACATAAATAAGGGCATTTTAATGTCTTAATTAATATTCATTTTCAACTTTATGCCATGTTTTTATTACCATCCTCTCATTAAAAATCTAATGAGCATTAGCATACTGACAAGGATAATAAATGCCAACAATTCATATCTAGTTATTAAAGCTAATAGTTTTCCTATTGGAATGTAATATATGTTTCAGCATTTTTTGCCAAAGGCACAAGGATACTTTTATCTCCAGTCCACCAATTGCACATTTAATTTAATATCTATTAAATACAAACAGCAACCCAGAAATTACATTAGAGTTTTTGCTTGAGCCATCAAGATCCAACAACTAGAATGTGAAGATTAGGTAAAGGACTAATGCTAGTTGCAAAGTGGAAATGATAAGCAGACAGACTCCTGCCTCAGCAAAGTGGCTGACTTGAGCAGACACAATAAGTCATGTGACAGGCTCCAAGCCCAACTGCACATTACTTCCTCTCACACAAAGCTAAGGGAAATGTCATTCTAAACATCCTTGTTTCTAAGAACCCTTCCAATGAACAAATCTTAGCTCTTAATTCTACTGTGTGTAGTTTTCTAACAACCACATTTTTTTTCTTGCCTATACTAGTTCTCTGAGTTGCTAATTTGACTCTTCTGTCAAAGGGAAAAGGATTTTTTTAAAAATAAGATAAATTAGAAAAGCTTCCAAAATTAATTTTGACCCAAAAGGACTTGCTGCCTGAAAAGCTTGTTGGTCATGATATTAGGAAAGGTGTCAGAGGGTATTGCTTACTGACATAGATATATTACCTGTCTGAAAAGTGAATTATGCAAAATCTAGACAATGCCACATGCCCACTAACTCTTAAATATTGTGCTATAGCCCTTGATTTGGAGTCTGAGCATCACTGCATACCAAAATATAAAATGAATTTTATACTTTTCTCCAAATGTTTTTGTTTTCTTTGAAATGAGCTGAAGCATTCCTTTTTGACACAGTCTGGAAATGTCAAGGAAATTTCAAAATAACTTTTTCTAACTATTTAAATTTTCTCATGACTTTACAAAGTCAATATATACAAGCTGAACATTAACTTTTATTTAAAAATATACATATTTAAACAAAAATTATTTTATCACAAGACTGAGATAGGCAAGGTAAGTGATCTAGAGGGAAGGGTTGTTGAAAGAGACAGTCATCCTTGGACCTTTTCCTTTTTGGCACATCTTGCTCCACATGCCAAGATTGAAAGGTCCTAATCACTCTTTACCCAACCCATCACTCAGGGTTTTATGCAGCTGGTAACTGAAAGACGAAGCAATGCCTCCTCTATATAGTTCCAATAAAGAATGAACTTGCTTACTTTTGCCTTAAAAGTGGTCAATTCCTCAAGCTCGGTATTCCTCAGTTGCAACCTAAACCTACTATGCAGCTTGTATCTCTCCTCCAACCCCCACAATGGAACCTCAGTGAAAAAAGAACCAATAAAAAACACTGCTGTTTACATGCCATTTGTGATAAGATATTTAATCTTTGACCCAGGGGTGGTATATCTTCTGCTAACTTATTTATATAACTTGTAAGGAGGGCAAAATCAAGTCCAAAATCTGAAAAAGTTATGGTTAAATAAGCTTTCTAATCTTCCTTGTCCTCAGTTTGGAGACATGATCATGCCCATCTTGACAAATTTTAAGAGGATTGAATAAAATGGTTCCTGTGAAGTCTTTAGTACAAAGGAAATGTTCAGCAAATGTTTGTTTTTCCTTAAGTATTACTACATAAGAAAATATGAAAAACTATGTCCAAAGGAGGTTAAGTTTATTTTAGGCATGTATTCAAGTCAACCTTGCATTCCTTAGAAAATATTTGTAGAAATCTAATATTGAATCACACTATACCATATATGAATGATATTTGTTCTCATTATAGTATTTTTTAATATACAGTTAAATTCTAAATTTCAAAGGTACTAAGAGACTACATCTGAACTGTTTTCTGCACAAAAACAAAAACAAAAAAGATATATGACATGATAAAAGTGTTAACTAACTCTACTATAGTAATCATATTGCAATGTATACATATATGAAACCAATAACTTGCATACCTTAAACTTACACAATATTAATTATATCATAAAACTAAAGGGTCCAGCACAGATGAATCCCCTTTTTTATTATAAAATATTTTATTATAAAATCTCTTATTACAAAATCATAAGCATGTAATTCTATAACATAACAATATCACACTCAAGCACACCATATGACATTTTAGGTGAAATGTTCAAATTAAAACTATAAATTATTACACCCCTATTATTACCCTACCAACCACACTCAAGCAGGAGTTACTTTTGCCAGGCCCTCTATATGCAGGTAAATTCTATTTTAGTTTGATTAAAAATAATATTTTAAAATCTGTATCTATATTCATAAATTATATCAGTATATAATTTTCTATTTTCTGATCTCTTAGTTTTTATACAGTAATTTAGAGATTTTTCCATTATTTCTATTTATTTTTAATTTTTTATTTTTCAATTACAATTGATTTACAATGTTATATTAGTTTCAGATGTATATGTCAGTGATTAGACATTATACAACTTACTAAGTAATCATCCCAGTGAACCTCACACTCATCTGACATCATACATCATTATTAGAATATTATTGACTATATTCCCTATGCTGTACTTTACATCCCCATGACAATTTTTTAGCAACCAATTTGCACTTCTTAATCCTTTCACCTTTTTCATCTTTCCCCCAAAATCCCTTCCATCTGGCATCTGTCAAAATGTTTTCTATATTTATGAGTCTGTTTCTGTCCTGATTGTTACTTTATGTTGTTTTTTAGATTCAATTTTTTTGATAACTATGTATTTATTTCTATTTTATTATTCATATTTTTTCTTCTTCTTAAAGAAGCCTCTTTAATATTTCTTGTAATATTAGTTGGGTGGTGATGAACTCCTTTAGTTTCTTCTTATCTGAGAATCTCTTTATCTTCCCTCTGATTCTAAATGATAGGTTTGCTGGGTACAGTAATCTTGATTGTAGGTCCTTTTTTCATCACTTTGACTATTTCTTGTTAATCCGTTCTAGCCTGCAAAGTTTTTGCTGAGAAATCAGCTGACAGTCTTATGGGAGCTCCCTGATAGTTAACTAACTCCTTTCTTCTAGCTGCTTTTAGGATTCTTTCTTTGTGTTTAACTTTTTGCATTTTAATTATGTGTCTTGGTGTGAGCCTCTTTGGGTTCTTCTTATCTGGAACTCTCTATTTCCTGGATTTGTATGTCTATTTCCTTCACTAAAGGAAGTTTTCTATTATTATTTATTCAAATGAGATTTCAAATTCTTGTTTTCTCTCTCTTCTCCTTCTGCCACCCCCATGATGCAAATGTTGGCACACTTCTAGTTGTTCCAGAGGCTTCTTACACTATCCTTATTTATTTAGATTATTTTTTCTTGTTTGCTGTTCTGATTGTGTGTTTTTTCCTTCCTTATACTCTAAATCACTGTTTTGTTTCTCAACTTCATCTACTCTACTGTTGATTCCCTGTAAATTATTCTTCATTTCAGTTAGTATATCCTTCATTTTTGACTGGTTCTTTTTTTATGTTTTTTTATGTCCTTTTTATGCTGTTGAAGTTCTCTCTAAGTTCATCTACTCTTTTCCTAAGTTCACTGAGCATTCTTGTACCCAGTGTTTTGAACTCTGCATCTACTAGATTGCTTGTCTTCATTTTGTTTAATTCTTTTTCTGGAATTTTTTTCTATTCTTTCATTCGGGACCTGTTTCTTTGTCTTCTCATTTTGGCAGCCTCTCTGTGTTTGTTTCTGTATATTAGGGAGAGCTGCAGCATCTTCTGGACTAGAAAGGATGGCCTAATGTACTAGGTGGTCTTTAGGATCCAGGGGCACAGCCTCTCAGTTCACTCAAGCTGGGCAATCAATCTAGGTGTGCCCTCCCCTTGTAGGCTGTGTATACTTTCCTGTTGTAGTTGAGGCTTGATTGTGGTTGTCACATCAATGGGAGAGATTTATCCCCAGGTCCATTGGCTTTAAGGACTGGCTGCAATCCTTTGGAGGATCAGCTGTGTAGGGGCCTATAGCACAGAGCAGGACTTACTTCAGCTGGGCTCCAGTGTCCACTGAGTCTGCCTCTTGAGTGTGTCACTTTGTGGAGGTGGTAGGGTGGTGCTTTGATGTATTCTCAAGCTCTCCATTGGGTACACTGGCTCTGGAGCCCTGCAGGAAGTGCAAGCCAAGTTCAACCACCTGTGTTCCACCTGGGGCCAGCCAGCAGGAGTTACAAGTGACCTGCATATGGCTGCTACTTGTGCTGAGCTTAGAGGTGCCCAGGAGAGGCCAACCTGTAAAGCAGTCCTGGCTGCCACTAGCGCTGGGTCTGGGGCCACTTAGAGAAGGTATAGGGCTCATGAAAACCAAATGCTTCTTTTTGTGAGAGATTTTAGGAAAGTCTGAGGGATGCAACAAGACAGAACATTTATTTGAAAACAGATTGGGTGGGCCTGCAAGTTCCATGGAGTAGGTCTTGGATAATTATCAGGGCAGAGCTAACATTTTTATCCAGGTTGTTGGAGACTCAGATATGGTGCCCACCTGCTGGCCCTGTGGGGTGAGGGCTCATCAAAGACACAGTGGCTTCTGACAGCACTTCTGTGTGGAAGAATGCTACTCCTCCAGCTCTTGATCTGATGCCTGACAGTTCAGTTCCTCTCTGTATGTCCCTGGTGCCCTCGAGCTGTTGTCCCAGTTCTAGAGCTCAGAACAAGCAAAGCTGAGTAAGACTATGTGTTAGCCCATTAACAGAAACTGCCTGGAACTCCAGCAGCCATCTCAGTCAGCCACAATCCCTGCTGGTTTTTACAGTCAGAATTTATGGGGACTTCTCTTCCTGACACTGGAACCCTGGGCTGGGGAATGTTGTGTGAAGCTGGGACCCCCTCACCCTTCAGGGGAATTTTCCACAGCCAAGATATCCCTCCCAATTTTTATCTGCCACATGTAGTATGGGACAAGCCTATTCCCTGTGTCCATTCTAAAATTTTAGTTGTGACTTCTTCTTTATATCTCTAGTTGTAGGACTTCCATTATGCTACATTTTAGGCATTGCTGAGTGATGGTTGTTCTGTATCTCAGTTGTAATTTTGATGTGGTTGTGAGAAGATGGGAGTGCCACCGTCTTGAATGAAAGCCCTATTTCTATGCATTTTAGAAGATGGTAAGAATCAGAATTATGTTATTTCTTTAAAATGTGTATTTGGGGAACTCTAAATATTTCTGAGATGACTACATTCATAGGAGACAGTTTTTGAACAAATTTCTCAGTTTCCTTCACTATTATTGCTATTAGTGGATTCCTATACAGAGAGACATTATCAGTTTTTCACCCACATCTACTTCTCACTATCACTAAAGAAGCTGAAAATGTGATGCATTTGCTTTCTAGCCTGTCTTGCAGTTCACTGGGGCCAGTTCTTCCCAGTTATATTTAATGCACTGAAAATGAAAATGCAATGTTTATTACAGTAGATTGAAGGTAGCTGGGAAAGAACATCCTCTAGCACCTGCCTTAGTCATCCTCATTACCACCAGTGCATTTCAGTAAATCCAGGCTTACATTCCTACCTTCATTGATGACTAAAGCTTTAGGGTAAACAGCTCCCAACCCCCTACCATGAAGTAAGCTCTAATAAAGTCCCCAAAGTATATTTGGTTTTCTGCCTGCTTACCCAATTTCATGTTTCCAGCCTTGCTAGTCAAACTTTAGTGGTTCACTGCATGATTCTGTGGAAGGAAGAACACTTACTT
Source organism: Tonatia bakeri (assembly GCA_004024845.1). Taxonomy (NCBI): domain Eukaryota; kingdom Metazoa; phylum Chordata; class Mammalia; order Chiroptera; family Phyllostomidae; genus Tonatia; species Tonatia bakeri. The sequence goes on from PVIA01007476.1 coordinate 36,148, forward strand.
TCCCCAGTTCTTTCTTTCATCTCAATTGAATCTGTTAAAAAACAAATTCAACCAAGTGAATTTGAACATCTAATTGATTTTATTAGGTTATTCACAAGTAGGATAGCATCCCATATAACAACCAGAAGGACACTTCCAGGGGGTGTACGAATGAAAGGTTTTGTAAGAAGAAGAGTGGGGCAAAGGAGCTATTAGCACAAAAACAGAAAGGATTATCTTTAAGCTAGGACATTATCTTTTGGAGGGAAGAAGGGAAAGGCAAGGGTTTCATCAGGCAGATTGCCTCTTCACCCTTTGGGGAATTGAAAGAGGCCAAGGGACAGATTACCTTACTGGTGATTGACCAGAAAATTCCAGACTGGTTGGTTAAGATTATCTTTCTTGCAAAGATTGAAACTGCAATTAGAATTTAATTCAGGTATTAAATCTGATATCAGGGGTTTTTAGCAAGAGCAATGCCATTTTGGGCATATGGTTTTCCTCTTAACAAATCATGGGCTAAACGGTACTTCCTTCAGTCCAAGACTATCTTCACTATACTTTCCACAAATTCTTCAAAAGCATCTCTCTGTTACAGAACAAATAATAAGCTATACACACATGTGTGCATATACATATGCATGCACACATATAAATTTTAGTTATTGAAATAAGATCAGGAGAAAAATAAGCAGCTCCAAGTAATTAGACTGAAACAAAAGTCTCCACTGTGTATTTGGGAAGACATGGATAGCATAACTCAAGAGGTTAAGAATATTAAAGGGGTCAATGACAGCCTGGTGTAGAGGAAACTGCTAGAAAACAGAGATGCACACGTGAGGCAATTCCTTTGAAACTGAGGATAACTCTGATGAGAAATATACTGTGGAAGTAGTGACAGGACTCATTAGAAGAATGAATTGTATATGAGAAATAATGAATAAAGAAATCAAAAATAAGTTTAAGAGAAATAGGTCAGTTTGTGGTAGGCAAGAGAAATTCTAATAGTAAAATATAAGGTAAATATTAAGGATTTTAAGAGGTTTGTATTTGATATAAAGACAGAATACTAAAAGAAAAAATACCCCATTGGTGACTGGAGATATAAGACCAAATTTTGGCCTGGTGTTGCAGATCTGAGAGCAAGTCATCACTCCAGACATGTCCTCTAGGGTCCCCAGAGTGGATGTTTTCTAGTGGAGGAAAGGGGAGAGGGCATGAATCACAACAAAGAAGATGAAGCATAAAAAAAAGGAACATGGACCACTTGAAGTATGGTATTTACCTTTCTTTAATTTACCATTTGTGGTCATAGCTGAAAATTTATCCTTTCCTTTTAAATTCTGTTTTTCCAAATTGACTCTTGCTTTGTTGTTCTGTAACCATGTGTCTAACTTTAAAAAAAAACTCATAAATTTTCAAGGTTTCTGTAATAATTTCTATGTTATCCAATTAATATAAACTAAAATTTTCATTGATTATTTTCAGTTCCATTCCATTTATTTAAAAAGCTATTTTTTAAAAAAAACTGAGTATTTCTACTAACTATAACCTAACCTATCTCCTTCAGCATGGAATATATCTTATTACCTGGTTTGTGATAGTTGGAAAAATTTTCAATCTAGTTTTTTATGTTCCTATCTGAGTTGACTTAATTAATTTAGTAAATAAAAATTTATGAGACCAGGCACATTACCCAAAATCCATACCTCCAAATGCATTTTCTACATTTACCAACTTTTGTTTTCTGTCATCGAAATAATTTATTTGAAATGCTGCTTTATCCTACCCTCCTTTTGTTCAATTCCTCTTAAATTGTAAGAAGCTATAATCACAAGATTATTTTGATTATAAAAAGTGTCCTATTAAAGAAGAAACCATAGAAAGGTGATAAACTTCACAAATAGAATATATATTGGGGAAAAAAACAATAAGGCAAGTTAATAACATAGTTTGAGGAAAACAAAAGTGGAGCTGTGTCAGGAAAATATATTTTTTAAGTCAGTAGCAAAAGAAGGCCCTATCTTATTAATCCAAAATGATCACATCTAAAAAACATCCCAGACAATACATGCTCAGAAGATTTCACTCAAAAGCCAAATATATTTGTAAAATCTGTGTGCCTTTAGCAAGAAAACAACTGAGAAAAAACAAGGCATTAAAGAATGGCAAAAGCCTTCTAAGGTTATACTGCTAAATCCAGTACTGAAACTCTGTACTTGAAATTTCAAAATCAAGTTACTATACCTAATAGCAACATGTTCAAAAGACATCACCCAGCAGGAAAACAACACAATATAAATCTCCCCAAAGACAAGCAGGGATTAAAATAGAAGTACAGAAAAAGCAAGAAACACAGTTTTACCAGCCAGAGGCGTGAACAAAAATGTGCCTCCAGAACAAGGGGAAGAAACATACCAGTTGTACTAAATGAAAGAAAACAAAATAAAAATATAAGTTTGAAATCAGTAACATGGAAAAAAGTTGCTACAAATACATTGATACTTCTGTGGTGAATTTAGGGAAAGAAATCCATGAACCAACAATGTGCTTATGATAAAAGATTCCACAGGTCTTTGACATGTGTGTAGTCATTAGAGAGGACAGACTTTTGATTATTAAGTAGCAATGTGTCTAGCACTATGCTACATATTGGGCCACAAACATTTATGTCCTTTCTGAGTAAGAAGTCCAGAGAATAGGGCAGTTAAGCAATTGTTTGTAATGCAATATGATACAGCAACATGGAAATCATTAGAAAGTATGCTTCATCTCTGAACAAGGCAAGAGGTAAGGAAAGGCTTTTTGAATAGGAAGCAGAAGCTAAGCTGAAATAATCAGAAGGTAGCCAAGTGAAAAAGGGGAGGTCAAGAAAAAAGGCTCAGGCTGTGAAGGTTCCCAAGGAGGAGGGCACAGAGGGCTCAAGGGACTGAAGGGCATTCAGCTTCTACAGGGGGTAGGTATTGTTGTGGAGTAGCAACAAAAGTCCTCTGGAAAACGAAAAATCTGCCAGAAAACATAAATGCCAAACTCTCATACTGTCATAGCCATTATTTTTGTACTGATAAACATGCAGTCATTTTTTTAAGGATGGCCCCTCTTAGATTACATCCTAAAAAAGCACACATTCAAAACAACGTGAAAACACTTGATCCATAAAAAAGTAATAAAGCATTAAGTGGAAAAATAATGAACAAAATGAATATGTTGGCTATAAGTCCATTTAATCAAAGAGAGTATAACCAGAGACATTGAAATTAAGAACAATCTGACTAACCAGAGGATAGGTGGGAGGGGATAATGGGAGAAAGGGGGAAGGGTTTTCAGGAACAACTATAAAGGACACATGGACAAAACTGGGGGTGGGGGTTGGAATCAGGGGAGGGAGGTGGGGATGGCTGGGGTGGGGGGAAGGGGGGAGGGGAAATGCAGACAACTGTACTTGAACAACAATAACATCAAGAGTGAGAGAGAGAGTAAGTATACATTCTCTGATATATGTATATGGGGGGGGACTCAGAAAAAAACAGAATAATCTTCTGGAGGGCAGGCCCCTTGTAGTATAGGCTTCCCCCAGTAGGTGAGAGTTCTAGGAACCCATCTGTGTCAGTGTACCAGCTGCTGTTGCTGTGAGAGGCTGCACTGGGCTCCATTTTTTTAAAGACTTTTAAATGCATTTGCCCATTTCATGATGGGTGATTTAGGAGCACACCTGCTCACAACCACACTGAGTGTTCAGCAGTTTTTGACCAAAAAGGGCATGGCCCCCATGCCCCACCCACCCTATTCACCCAACTCACCCTGAGCAACAATTTTGTTTGTTTCTCCAGATGGAAAAAGTCCTCAAAGAGAATTTTTTTTTTTATGTGGAAGAGGTAAAACAAAAGACAGCAGAAGCACAAAAGGCATCACAATCGACAAGTCCAAAAACTGCTTTCGGCAGTGGAAAAAATGTCTCCACAGGCACAGTGCATCCAATGGAGAGGACTGTGAAGGTGACTGAAGTTTAAACATGTAAGAATAAGTACACCATTTTTTATAAATAAATTCCATCTTGAGGTGCTCCCTTGTGTGTGTGTGTATACCCACACAACTTCCTCGGGGAACCAGAGAGTGAGAAAAGGTAAGTCAGCAAACTGAATATTCTTTGTAAGTAAAACTCAGCTGTAAATGGAGGATTTCATAAGTTAAATATGATTTGAATTTACCGTGTGTGTGTGTGTGTGCATGTGTGTGTGTGTGTATGAAATAATATGGATAGACAAAGGTTCCACAGGAAAAAGTTGGGGGAGGGCTCTGACATGATAATGTCCAAAATATGGTAAACTGCATCTTTCCTTGGTTTCTGTTTTTAAGAACTGGGAATATTTTCACAGAATTGCTCTAAAATATTTTCTTTCATGATTCCTTGGCCAGTTTTGGGTCTTGTGCCCATTCCTAAAACAGGCACTGACAATGGCAATAAGATTATTTTCATTGGCTTGGTTCAGTGGTTCTCAAACCTGGATTCACTTTAGCATCATGAATAGATTTTTAAACTGTCAGTGCTTGTGCTACACCAATATTAAATTAATCAAAATCTTGGATTGGTCATGGTGTTCTAGGCATCAGTACTTTTAAAAATCCTCTAAGTGGTTATAATACACAGTGAGTGCTGAGAACTAGGGACTTGAATGCATAGATTGAGGTGGGTTGCTGACACTTATCACCAGGTACTTCTATCCACAGAAAGAGGCTTTTGATCTCCCTCAGAGGCCTTTAAGGTAGAATAAGAAAACTGATTACAGCATTCACTCTCACTCAGCTTTCCTTATGAATGTCAGTATATAAAACAAGACAGCTGATAAGGATTACAATATCTGAACAATGAAGATAATTGGACTGACCAAGTATTAAATCCAGAAAAGATCAGACATGTTCAGGGTGGTATGGTCACAGGCAATTATTTAGGAGTAATAGAAAAAATAAATAAAGGTAGTTATAAGAAAGAAAGAGAAAAAGAAAGAAAGAAGGAAAGAAGGAAAGGAAGGAAGGAAGGAAGGAAGGAAGGAAGGAAGGAAGGAAGGAAGGAAGAAAGAAAGAAAGAAAGAAAGAAAGAAAGAAAGAAAGAAAGAAAGAAAGAAAGAAAGAAAGAAAGAAAAAAAGAAAGAAAGAAAAGATTTAAATCCGGGCTTTGCTTGTTTTAGTAAAGAATGCTAAATTGAACCAATCAGTCTCAGATGTCTCAAAAAGATTTACTAAAAATTTATTTTCCCTATTGGGTGTGTTTTGGAAAAGTATTTAGGCCAGTATTTCAAATAATCTCATGAGTCCCTCTTTTCAGTCATATAGGTATTCCCTTCCACCAGGGATAACTTACATAGGCTTAGGTATCAGAAACATCTGTGCAAACTGGGGCTAGTTTAGTTTAATAAATCCTCAGCCTCATTTTACTTATTTACTTCATAGGGAGAGTAATTCCTATGAAGCCTATCCAGACAGTATCCAGCCATATGCTATTGAAAAATAGAGACATTTACTAAAGAGGATACAAGATACAAGAAACATAGTACATAGGACAATTATGCCTCAGTCCCCTTCAAAGTAGAACCCTTGGGACCTCACACAGTTTTCCCAGTTGCCATCAGCTGCCCTATTGTATTTTCCTGAATTTCATCGATGGTCCAAAATCTGTTACCTTTTAAGGGTGATTTTAATTTTGGGAAAAGCCAGAAGTTGCAGGGCATCAAATCTGGGCTGTAGCAAGGCTGAGTCACCTGGGTGATTTGATGTTTTGCCAAAAAAACTGTGCATGAGACCTGATGTACAAGTGGGCACATTGTGGTAATGAAGCTGCTAATCACCAGTTGCCCATAGCTGTGGCCTTCTGAATTATCTGAATGTTCAAGCTTAGTGCAAAATTTGATGCAAATTCTTTGCTGTACTTCCTCAGTCATTTTGAATGAGACAGCCTACTCAGTGTCATCTACCACCGCCACTGATTAGTACAGCGAAGTCATCACTGATCAGACATGTGCATTCCAGTGCACTCTCCTTGGTTGTCAGGTCACATCAATGTTGCACAAACCGTTCTCATAATATTAACAATGGCTGGATTTTTCTGAACAGACCTCATATACCAGAGTCATTTCAAAAACTAAATTACTTTATGAAGGAAAAAACCTGTGGGCACTGTAAAACATGGAAAATAAGCTGACAGTTATTTGATCTTCACAAAGTGATAAGTAATCCATTGCTAACACTGACCCAAAGAACATACATATTTATGTATTCTCTCTCCTGATGTTGTCCCAAAACCTTCCCAAACTTCTATTATCTATGTCTCTACTTTTTCTTTTTCCTGTGGAACTTTTGTCTATCCATATTATTTCATACACACACACACACATGCACACACACACACACACGGTAAATTCAAATCATATTTAACTTATGAAATCCTCCATTTACAGTTGAGTTTTACTTACAAAGAATATTCAGTTTGCTGACTTATCTTTTCTCACTCTCTGGTTCCCCGAAGAAGTTGTGTGGGTATACACACACACACAAGGGAGCACCTCAAGATGGAATTTATTTATAAAAAATGGTGTATTTATTCTTACATGTTTAAACTTCAGTCACCTTCACAGTCCTCTCCATTGGATGCACTGTGCCTGTGGAGACATTTTTTCCACTGCCGAAAGCAGTTTTTGGACTTGTCGATTGTGATGCCTTTTGTGCTTCTGCTGTCTTTTGTTTTACCTCTTCCACATAAAAAAAAATTCTCTTTGAGGACTTTTTCCATCTGGAGAAACAAACAAAATTGTTGCTCAGGGTGAGTTGGGTGAATAGGGTGGGTGGGGCATGGGGGTCATGCCCTTTTTGGTCAAAAACTGCTGAACACTCAGTGTGGTTGTGAGCAGGTGTGCTCCTAAATCACCCATCATGAAATGGGCAAATGCATTTAAAAGTCTTTAAAAAAATGGAGCCCAGTGCAGCCTCTCACAGCAACAGCAGCTGGTACACTGACACAGATGGGTTCCTAGAACTCTCACCTACTGGGGGAAGCCTGTACTACAAGGGACCTGCCCTCCAGAAGATTATTCTGTTTTTTTCTGAGTCCCCCCATATACATATATCAGAGAATGTATACTTACTCTCTCTCTCACTCTTGATGTTATTGTTGTTCAAGTACAGTTGTCTGCATTTCCCCTCCCCCCTTCCCCCCACCCCAGCCATCCCCACCTCCCTCCCCTGATTCCAACCCCCACCCCCAGTTTTGTCCATGTGTCCTTTATAGTTGTTCCTGAAAACCCTTCCCCCTTTCTCCCATTATCCCCTCCCACCTATCCTCTGGTTAGTCAGATTGTTCTTAATTTCAATGTCTCTGGTTATACTCTCTTTGATTAAATGGACTTATAGCCAACATATTCATTTTGTTCATTATTTTTCCACTTAATGCTTTATTACTTTTTTATGGATCAAGTGTTTTCACGTTGTTTTGAATGTGTGCTTTTTTAGGATGTAATCTAAGAGGGGCCATCCTTAAAAAAATGACTGCATGTTTATCAGTACAAAAATAATGGCTATGACAGTATGAGAGTTTGGCATTTATGTTTTCTGGCAGATTTTTCGTTTTCCAGAGGACTTTTGTTGCTACTCCATAACAATACCTACCCCCTGTAGAAGCTGAATGCCCTTCAGTCCCTTGAGCCCTCTGTGCCCTCCTCCTTGGGAACCTTCACAGCCTGAGCCTTTTTTCTTGACCTCCCCTTTTTCACTTGGCTACCTTCTGATTATCTCAGCTTAGCTTCTGCTTCCTATTCAAAAAGCCTTTCCTTACCTCTTGCCTTGTTCAGAGATGAAGCATACTTTCTAATGATTTCCATGTTGCTGTATCATATTGCATTACAAACAATTGCTTAACTGCCCTATTCTCTGGACTTCTTACTCAGAAAGGACATAAATGTTTGTGGCCCAATATGTAGCATAGTGCTAGACACATTGCTGCTTAATAATCACAAGTCTGTCCTCTCTAATGACTACACACATGTCAAAGACCTGTGGAATCTTTTATCATAAGCACATTGTTGGTTCATGGATTTCTTTCCCTAAATTCACCACAGAAGTATCAATGTATTTGTAGCAACTTTTTTCCATGTTACTGATTTCAAACTTATATTTTTATTTTGTTTTCTTTCATTTAGTACAACTGGTATGTTTCTTCCCCTTGTTCTGGAGGCACATTTTTGTTCACGCCTCTGGCTGGTAAAACTGTGTTTCTTGCTTTTTCTGTACTTCTATTTTCATCCCTGCTTGTCTTTGGGGAGATTTATATTGTGTTGTTTTCCTGCTGGGTGATGTCTTTTGAACATGTTGCTATTAGGTATAGTAACTTGATTTTGAAATTTCAAGTACAGAGTTTCAGTACTGGATTTAGCAGTATAACCTTAGAAGGCTTTTGCCATTCTTTAATGCCTTGTTTTTTCTCAGTTGTTTTCTTGCTAAAGGCACACAGATTTTACAAATATATTTGGCTTTTGAGTGAAATCTTCTGAGCATGTATTGTCTGGGATGTTTTTTAGATGTGATCATTTTGGATTAATAAGATAGGGCCTTCTTTTGCTACTGACTTAAAAAATATATTTTCCTGACACAGCTCCACTTTTGTTTTCCTTAAAATATGTTGTTAACTTGCCTTATTGGTTTTTTCCCCAATATATATTCTATTTGTGAAGTTTATCACCTTTCTATGGTTTCTTCTTTAATAGGACACTTTTTATAATCAAAATAATCTTGTGATTATAGCTTCTTACAATTTAAGAGGAGTTGAACAAAAGGAGGGTAGGATAAAGCAGCATTTCAAATAAATTATTTCAATGACAGAATACAAAAGTTGGTAAATGTAGAAAATGCATTTGGAGGTATGGATTTTGGGTAATGTGCCTGGTCTCATAAATTTTTATTTACTAAATTAATTAAGTCAACTCAGATAGGAACATAAAAAACTAGATTGAAAATTTTTCCAACTATCACAAACCAGGTAATAAGATATATTCCATGCTGAAGGAGATAGGTTAGGTTATAGTTAGTAGAAATACTCAGTTTTTTTTAAAAAATAGCTTTTTAAATAAATGGAATGGAACTGAAAATAATCAATGAAAATTTTAGTTTATATTAATTGGATAACATAGAAATTATTACAGAAACCTTGAAAATTTATGAGTTTTTTTTTAAAGTTAGACACATGGTTACAGAACAACAAAGCAAGAGTCAATTTGGAAAAACAGAATTTAAAAGGAAAGGATAAATTTTCAGCTATGACCACAAATGGTAAATTAAAGAAAGGTAAATACCATACTTCAAGTGGTCCATGTTCCTTTTTTTTATGCTTCATCTTCTTTGTTGTGATTCATGCCCTCTCCCCTTTCCTCCACTAGAAAACATCCACTCTGGGGACCCTAGAGGACATGTCTGGAGTGATGACTTGCTCTCAGATCTGCAACACCAGGCCAAAATTTGGTCTTATATCTCCAGTCACCAATGGGGTATTTTTTCTTTTAGTATTCTGTCTTTATATCAAATACAAACCTCTTAAAATCCTTAATATTTACCTTATATTTTACTATTAGAATTTCTCTTGCCTACCACAAACTGACCTATTTCTCTTAAACTTATTTTTGATTTCTTTATTCATTATTTCTCATATACAATTCATTCTTCTAATGAGTCCTGTCACTACTTCCACAGTATATTTCTCATCAGAGTTATCCTCAGTTTCAAAGGAATTGCCTCACGTGTGCATCTCTGTTTTCTAGCAGTTTCCTCTACACCAGGCTGTCATTGACCCCTTTAATATTCTTAACCTCTTGAGTTATGCTATCCATGTCTTCCCAAATACACAGTGGAGACTTTTGTTTCAGTCTAATTACTTGGAGCTGCTTATTTTTCTCCTGATCTTATTTCAATAACTAAAATTTATATGTGTGCATGCATATGTATATGCACACATGTGTGTATAGCTTATTATTTGTTCTGTAACAGAGAGATGCTTTTGAAGAATTTGTGGAAAGTATAGTGAAGATAGTCTTGGACTGAAGGAAGTACCGTTTAGCCCATGATTTGTTAAGAGGAAAACCATATGCCCAAAATGGCATTGCTCTTGCTAAAAACCCCTGATATCAGATTTAATACCTGAATTAAATTCTAATTGCAGTTTCAATCTTTGCAAGAAAGATAATCTTAACCAACCAGTCTGGAATTTTCTGGTCAATCACCAGTAAGGTAATCTGTCCCTTGGCCTCTTTCAATTCCCCAAAGGGTGAAGAGGCAATCTGCCTGATGAAACCCTTGCCTTTCCCTTCTTCCCTCCAAAAGATAATGTCCTAGCTTAAAGATAATCCTTTCTGTTTTTGTGCTAATAGCTCCTTTGCCCCACTCTTCTTCTTACAAAACCTTTCATTCGTACACCCCCTGGAAGTGTCCTTCTGGTTGTTATATGGGATGCTATCCTACTTGTGAATAACCTAATAAAATCAATTAGATGTTCAAATTCACTTGGTTGAATTTGTTTTTTAACAGATTCAATTGAGATGAAAGAAAGAACTGGGGAAAGTAAGTGTTCTTCCTTCCACAGAATCATGCAGTGAACCACTAAAGTTTGACTAGCAAGGCTGGAAACATGAAATTGGGTAAGCAGGCAGAAAACCAAATATACTTTGGGGACTTTATTAGAGCTTACTTCATGGTAGGGGGTTGGGAGCTGTTTACCCTAAAGCTTTAGTCATCAATGAAGGTAGGAATGTAAGCCTGGATTTACTGAAATGCACTGGTGGTAATGAGGATGACTAAGGCAGGTGCTAGAGGATGTTCTTTCCCAGCTACCTTCAATCTACTGTAATAAACATTGCATTTTCATTTTCAGTGCATTAAATATAACTGGGAAGAACTGGCCCCAGTGAACTGCAAGACAGGCTAGAAAGCAAATGCATCACATTTTCAGCTTCTTTAGTGATAGTGAGAAGTAGATGTGGGTGAAAAACTGATAATGTCTCTCTGTATAGGAATCCACTAATAGCAATAATAGTGAAGGAAACTGAGAAATTTGTTCAAAAACTGTCTCCTATGAATGTAGTCATCTCAGAAATATTTAGAGTTCCCCAAATACACATTTTAAAGAAATAACATAATTCTGATTCTTACCATCTTCTAAAATGCATAGAAATAGGGCTTTCATTCAAGACGGTGGCACTCCCATCTTCTCACAACCACATCAAAATTACAACTGAGATACAGAACAACCATCACTCAGCAATGCCTAAAATGTAGCATAATGGAAGTCCTACAACTAGAGATATAAAGAAGAAGTCACAACTAAAATTTTAGAATGGACACAGGGAATAGGCTTGTCCCATACTACATGTGGCAGATAAAAATTGGGAGGGATATCTTGGCTGTGGAAAATTCCCCTGAAGGGTGAGGGGGTCCCAGCTTCACACAACATTCCCCAGCCCAGGGTTCCAGTGTCAGGAAGAGAAGTCCCCATAAATTCTGACTGTAAAAACCAGCAGGGATTGTGGCTGACTGAGATGGCTGCTGGAGTTCCAGGCAGTTTCTGTTAATGGGCTAACACATAGTCTTACTCAGCTTTGCTTGTTCTGAGCTCTAGAACTGGGACAACAGCTCGAGGGCACCAGGGACATACAGAGAGGAACTGAACTGTCAGGCATCAGATCAAGAGCTGGAGGAGTAGCATTCTTCCACACAGAAGTGCTGTCAGAAGCCACTGTGTCTTTGATGAGCCCTCACCCCACAGGGCCAGCAGGTGGGCACCATATCTGAGTCTCCAACAACCTGGATAAAAATGTTAGCTCTGCCCTGATAATTATCCAAGACCTACTCCATGGAACTTGCAGGCCCACCCAATCTGTTTTCAAATAAATGTTCTGTCTTGTTGCATCCCTCAGACTTTCCTAAAATCTCTCACAAAAAGAAGCATTTGGTTTTCATGAGCCCTATACCTTCTCTAAGTGGCCCCAGACCCAGCGCTAGTGGCAGCCAGGACTGCTTTACAGGTTGGCCTCTCCTGGGCACCTCTAAGCTCAGCACAAGTAGCAGCCATATGCAGGTCACTTGTAACTCCTGCTGGCTGGCCCCAGGTGGAACACAGGTGGTTGAACTTGGCTTGCACTTCCTGCAGGGCTCCAGAGCCAGTGTACCCAATGGAGAGCTTGAGAATACATCAAAGCACCACCCTACCACCTCCACAAAGTGACACACTCAAGAGGCAGACTCAGTGGACACTGGAGCCCAGCTGAAGTAAGTCCTGCTCTGTGCTATAGGCCCCTACACAGCTGATCCTCCAAAGGATTGCAGCCAGTCCTTAAAGCCAATGGACCTGGGGATAAATCTCTCCCATTGATGTGACAACCACAATCAAGCCTCAACTACAACAGGAAAGTATACACAGCCTACAAGGGGAGGGCACACCTAGATTGATTGCCCAGCTTGAGTGAACTGAGAGGCTGTGCCCCTGGATCCTAAAGACCACCTAGTACATTAGGCCACCCTTTCTAGTCCAGAAGATGCTGCAGCTCTCCCTAATATACAGAAACAAACACAGAGAGGCTGCCAAAATGAGAAGACAAAGAAACAGGTCCCAAATGAAAGAATAGAAAAAAATTCCAGAAAAAGAATTAAACAAAATGAAGACAAGCAATCTAGTAGATGCAGAGTTCAAAACACTGGGTACAAGAATGCTCAGTGAACTTAGGAAAAGAGTAGATGAACTTAGAGAGAACTTCAACAGCATAAAAAGGACATAAAAAAACATTAAAAAGAACCAGTCAAAAATGAAGGATATACTAACTGAAATGAAGAATAATTTACAGGGAATCAACAGTAGAGTAGATGAAGTTGAGAAACAAAACAGTGATTTAGAGTATAAGGAAGGAAAAAACACACAATCAGAACAGCAAACAAGAAAAAATAATCTAAATAAATAAGGATAGTGTAAGAAGCCTCTGGAACAACTAGAAGTGTGCCAACATTTGCATCATGGGGGTGGCAGAAGGAGAAGAGAGAGAAAACAAGAATTTGAAATCTCATTTGAATAAATAATAATAGAAAACTTCCTTTAGTGAAGGAAATAGACATACAAATCCAGGAAATAGAGAGTTCCAGATAAGAAGAACCCAAAGAGGCTCACACCAAGACACATAATTAAAATGCAAAAAGTTAAACACAAAGAAAGAATCCTAAAAGCAGCTAGAAGAAAGGAGTTAGTTAACTACCAGGGAGCTCCCATAAGACTGTCAGCTGATTTCTCAGCAAAAACTTTGCAGGCTAGAACGGATTAACAAGAAATAGTCAAAGTGATGAAAAAAGGACCTACAATCAAGATTACTGTACCCAGCAAACCTATCATTTAGAATCAGAGGGAAGATAAAGAGATTCTCAGATAAGAAGAAACTAAAGGAGTTCATCACCACCCAACTAATATTACAAGAAATATTAAAGAGGCTTCTTTAAGAAGAAGAAAAAATATGAATAATAAAATAGAAATAAATACATAGTTATCAAAAAAATTGAATCTAAAAAACAACATAAAGTAATAATCAGGACAGAAACAGACTCATAAATATAGAAAACATTTTGACAGATGCCAGATGGAAGGGATTTTGGGGGAAAGATGAAAAAGGTGAAAGGATTAAGAAGTGCAAATTGGTTGCTAAAAAATTGTCATGGGGATGTAAAGTACAGCATAGGGAATATAGTCAATAATATTCTAATAATGATGTATGATGTCAGATGAGTGTGAGGTTTACTGGGATGATTACTTAGTAAGTTGTATAATGTCTAATCACTGACGTATACATCTGAAACTAATATAACATTGTAAATCAATTGTAATTGAAAAATAAAAAATTAAAAATAAATAGAAATAATGGAAAAATCTCTAAATTACTGTATAAAAACTAAGAGATCAGAAAATAGAAAATTATATACTGATATAATTTATGAATATAGATACAGATTTTAAAATATTATTTTTAATCAAACTAAAATAGAATTTACCTGCATATAGAGGGCCTGGCAAAAGTAACTCCTGCTTGAGTGTGGTTGGTAGGGTAATAATAGGGGTGTAATAATTTATAGTTTTAATTTGAACATTTCACCTAAAATGTCATATGGTGTGCTTGAGTGTGATATTGTTATGTTATAGAATTACATGCTTATGATTTTGTAATAAGAGATTTTATAATAAAATATTTTATAATAAAAAAGGGGATTCATCTGTGCTGGACCCTTTAGTTTTATGATATAATTAATATTGTGTAAGTTTAAGGTATGCAAGTTATTGGTTTCATATATGTATACATTGCAATATGATTACTATAGTAGAGTTAGTTAACACTTTTATCATGTCATATATCTTTTTTGTTTTTGTTTTTGTGCAGAAAACAGTTCAGATGTAGTCTCTTAGTACCTTTGAAATTTAGAATTTAACTGTATATTAAAAAATACTATAATGAGAACAAATATCATTCATATATGGTATAGTGTGATTCAATATTAGATTTCTACAAATATTTTCTAAGGAATGCAAGGTTGACTTGAATACATGCCTAAAATAAACTTAACCTCCTTTGGACATAGTTTTTCATATTTTCTTATGTAGTAATACTTAAGGAAAAACAAACATTTGCTGAACATTTCCTTTGTACTAAAGACTTCACAGGAACCATTTTATTCAATCCTCTTAAAATTTGTCAAGATGGGCATGATCATGTCTCCAAACTGAGGACAAGGAAGATTAGAAAGCTTATTTAACCATAACTTTTTCAGATTTTGGACTTGATTTTGCCCTCCTTACAAGTTATATAAACAAGTTAGCAGAAGATATACCACCCCTGGGTCAAAGATTAAATATCTTATCACAAATGGCATGTAAACAGCAGTGTTTTTTATTGGTTCTTTTTTCACTGAGGTTCCATTGTGGGGGTTGGAGGAGAGATATAAGCTGCATAGTAGGTTTAGGTTGCAACTGAGGAATACCGAGCTTGAGGAATTGACCACTTTTAAGGCAAAAGTAAGCAAGTTCATTCTTTATTGGAACTATATAGAGGAGGCATTGCTTCGTCTTTCAGTTACCAGCTGCATAAAACCCTGAGTGATGGGTTGGGTAAAGAGTGATTAGGACCTTTCAATCTTGGCATGTGGAGCAAGATGTGCCAAAAAGGAAAAGGTCCAAGGGTGACTGTCTCTTTCAACAACCCTTCCCTCTAGATCACTTACCTTGCCTATCTCAGTCTTGTGATAAAATAATTTTTGTTTAAATATGTATATTTTAAAATAAAAAATTAATGTTCAGCTTGTATATATTGACTTTGTAAAGTCATGAGAAAATTTAAATATTTAGAAAAAGTTATTTTGAAATTTCCTTGACATTTCCAGACTGTGTCAAAAAGGAATGCTTCAGCTCATTTCAAAGAAAACAAAAACATTTGGAGAAAAGTATAAAATTCATTTTATATTTTGGTATGCAGTGATGCTCAGACTCCAAATCAAGGGCTATAGCACAATATTTAAGAGTTAGTGGGCATGTGGCATTGTCTAGATTTTGCATAATTCACTTTTCAGACAGGTAATATATCTATGTCAGTAAGCAATACCCTCTGACACCTTTCCTAATATCATGACCAACAAGCTTTTCAGGCAGCAAGTCCTTTTGGGTCAAAATTAATTTTGGAAGCTTTTCTAATTTATCTTATTTTTAAAAAAATCCTTTTCCCTTTGACAGAAGAGTCAAATTAGCAACTCAGAGAACTAGTATAGGCAAGAAAAAAAATGTGGTTGTTAGAAAACTACACACAGTAGAATTAAGAGCTAAGATTTGTTCATTGGAAGGGTTCTTAGAAACAAGGATGTTTAGAATGACATTTCCCTTAGCTTTGTGTGAGAGGAAGTAATGTGCAGTTGGGCTTGGAGCCTGTCACATGACTTATTGTGTCTGCTCAAGTCAGCCACTTTGCTGAGGCAGGAGTCTGTCTGCTTATCATTTCCACTTTGCAACTAGCATTAGTCCTTTACCTAATCTTCACATTCTAGTTGTTGGATCTTGATGGCTCAAGCAAAAACTCTAATGTAATTTCTGGGTTGCTGTTTGTATTTAATAGATATTAAATTAAATGTGCAATTGGTGGACTGGAGATAAAAGTATCCTTGTGCCTTTGGCAAAAAATGCTGAAACATATATTACATTCCAATAGGAAAACTATTAGCTTTAATAACTAGATATGAATTGTTGGCATTTATTATCCTTGTCAGTATGCTAATGCTCATTAGATTTTTAATGAGAGGATGGTAATAAAAACATGGCATAAAGTTGAAAATGAATATTAATTAAGACATTAAAATGCCCTTATTTATGTAGTTGTGGGGAAAAAAGCTTGTAACTGAAGAAACAGTTTGATAATAAAATCATTTCCTCACTTCATTTCTTTTCTCTACTACTTCCATTATTAAAATATTGTACAAATAGAAAAATAGGGAGAAAAAAGGTGAATAGCCATTTATGGGGAATCTTTAAACATGTCTCTTGTGACAGTCAGGTCATATATATATGGTGCCGGACAAATACAAATTTTAGCTATGGACAAACAGAGCTCTAATATAGCACTGTATAATTTTATAAGTGAGGAAACCTACAGATTATAAGTGCTTCTTTCTTACAAGGATTTATAATAGGTTTAGGGTAATAAATAATAAATAATAAAGTTGCCAGGCCTTAAATCCTGACCTCTTTACCCATTGTCTATGTTACTTAAACTCTCCAAACTTTCACTTTATTCTTATCAGTAAAATGAGAGTGACAATTAAGTGGAATAGTCCCTGTCAAGCACTTAGTATATTCCCCAGCACAGAGTTATTTATTATTTTTAATCAAGTAAACTAAGAGGGGTGTCATGTATAAAAATACAGCTCCAATTCCTAAATCTTTTAGCTACTTTCGTCAAGTCTGCTCATTGTGGCATATTTTGCTAAAGCATGTGGACTTGGCATCCACGTTTCATACTTGTCTTTTCAGTGTTCCCTTAAATGAATTTAACTCTGACCTTTACCAAGAGCCATCCCCCAAGGCTAGTGCCAGGTGAATGGAATACAAAGATGAATGAATAACAGCCTCTGCCTTCAAAGACACAGTTACCACTATTAACAAAATCAATAATTTGGATTTGTTCAGCTTTTACTGAAAATTAGGGCTTGTTTACATGAAAAGTGTCTTTGCCAGTCACTATTTATTTTATGTCTAGGCAGTATGTATGTAATTATACATGCTTGCATTTCCTAGCAATGACTCAGTGCCATTTCTCTTTTCACCGTGGCACTTTTCAAAAAGGCAAGTGTACAAATAAAACAAATGTGTTCTTATTCTTCAGAACAGAATGATGAATGGGGAAATATTTTTTAATAATAGACTTTATTTTTTAGAGCAGGAAATTTTTCACAGCAAAATTAAACCAACCGTACAGAGATTTCCCATATACCTCCTGTCCCTAAATCTATAACCTCCCCCATTATCAACATCTACTACCAAAGCAGCACATTTCTTACAGCTGATGAGACTACATTGACAGGTCATTATCACCTAGAGTCCATACTTTACCTTAGGGTTCACTCTTGGTGTTGTACATTCTATGGATTTGGAAAAATCTATAGTGACACATACCATTACCATAGTAATATATAGAATAGTTTCACTGTCCTAAGAATCCTCTGTGCTCTGCCTGCTCATGAATCCCTCCCTTTAATTTCTGGAAGCCACCGATCTTTTTACTGTCTCCATAGTTTTGCCTTTCCTAGAATGTCACAAGTTGGTATCAGATAGGTTGTTACCTTTTCAGATAGGCTTCTTTCACTTAGTAATATGCATTTAAGGTACTTCCGTGTTTTCTCATTGCTTGACAGATCTTTTTTTTTTTTTTAGCTCTGAATAATATTCCATAGCCCAGCTCTACCACAGTTTATTTATACATTTACATGCAAAGGACATATTTGCTGCTTTGCTGTGTTGGCAATTATGAATAGATCTATTGCAAATACCCAAGTGCAGATTTCATATGGACATAAGTTTTCTACTCTAGGGAACATGATTCCTGGATCATATAATAAAAGTATGTTTAGTTTTGTAAGAAAGTGCCAAACTGTCTTCCATAGTGGCTGTACAGTTTGCTTTCCCACCAGCAAAGAATGAGAGTTTCTGTTGTTCTACATCCTTGTCAACATTTGTTGTCAGTGTTCTGGATTTTGGCCATTCTAATAGGTGTATAGTGGTATCTCATTCCTGTTTTCATTTGCATTTCCCTGTTGACATAAACATGGAATATCTTTTCATATGCTTATTTGCCATCTGTATATCTTCTTTGGTGAAGATAAATAAGGAAATTCTAAATGCTTATATAGCTATGACTTTGTTATCCTATAGCCTAAGCTAAATTTCAGCTATAGTGTTTATAACAGATTGGTAACACAAAGCTCCCAGCTGTTCATAGTATCAGATTCTGATTGCTTAATTGCTCAAGCCCAGATTCTGGAGTCAGACACACCTATGATTAAATATGACTCTTCCACTTATGGCTGGACAATGGAAAAATTGTCTAATTCAGTTCCCCTTCATTTCTGCCTCTGTAAATGGGATAACAATACCTCACAAAGTACACATGAGAGTTTGATAAGATTATATATGAAAAATTCTTGGAACAGTTCCTGGCACATAGTAAGTGTTGTGAAAGTTCATGCAAAAAGAAAATGATTCTTTCTTAGCTATTTAAAAAAGGAAATACGGTGAGCAAAGTTTCAATGATTAAAAGGTCCTTCTCAAAATAACTCGTTTTTAATTCCTCATTCTTTAGACCAATTTAGAGAACATCAAAGAAAATGGCATAATAATATGAGACATAGAAATATTTATTAAAAATGTAATACTGAATGCTCTTTTTATCCAGCCCATAATTTACACTGTGATGTTTTAAAATTATATAGGGATATTAACAAATAATATTTGAAATCTTGAAAGACCAATGTATGAAATCTTTATGGAAGTATATGGTGCTAGGTCAAAAGGATGATCATATTTTTATGAATCCTAACACAGTGGTGTTTATTAAAGAGAAGGAACAATCACACAATAAATATAGGTGTTATTTTCTAAATGCACAAATAACTGCTGGGAGTTTTAAATGTGTTTTATCAATAAGATTGGCTACTTAAAAATCTAAATTGATCATTTCAACATCATCTACAGAGCTCTTCCCTTGATTCTAGCTGTGTTAGCTATTTGGCATGGCTCTTCTCCACTCAACCTCACCTCATAGATCTGTGAACAATTATCTAATCTTTTGAGTACCTCCTGGAAGCCTTAGTTGATATAGTCCTCTCATGACTCCTGGTAGATTAGAACTCCGTATAAGTTATCACTTGTATGGACTAACTACTAGTGTATTGAAGACTTACTATGTGCCAGGCATTGCATTCAAAGTTTCATGCTTTTTCTCATTGTTCCTTGAAAGAACCCTTTAGGTACAACTTGAAGTCAGGGTTAGACTGATCCATCTAGATAGTTATAATCTTATTAAGAGCAGTGACTTTTTCTTCAAAGTATAGAAAGAATATTTGAGCCTAACCCATATACGGTACTTCTTCAGGTATAGGAAAACAATTATCAGCATGTAACTTATGTGAGTATGAATAAGATACAGTCCCTGACCATGAAGAACTCACATTCTAGGAAAAAATGCAGACAGATAAACAACTGTTAGGCTGAAGCATGAAAATTGACATTTACATAAAGATTGATCAAGTATAAATAATTTCATATGATTTGACTTCACATTATGTAATGAAATAATATAAGAATCAAAGCATCTTCATGTTTGCTTTAAGAACTTAATGAAAATAAGAATAAGAGAAATGCTTCTATAGCTTATAATGCAATTATCTATTTTACAACTGTATGAATTTACCACCAGTAAAGATTTATTTAGTATTATGAGAAATACTGTTTATTTTAAAGGAGGAATATAAAGCTCTGGAGCAGCAGTGTTTAGATTATATAAAGGTAAAAAATAAATTAAAGAAAGTGTTGACTTATGTCTAATGTTTCTGTTACCAAATATCTATAGATTGTAGTTGTCATTTGCTATTGTATTTTTTTCTAATATACTAAATATTGAACTTTAGTGAACTCCAGAAGAAGTTATTTTCAAAGACTATTATTTACATACCAATGCACATATGTACACATAAATTTTTAAAATTTAAAATTTAAATTTAAAATACCATGGTAATGTCTGATTTTTTTTGTGGGTAAAAATGTAAATTAGACACATTCAAAGTAAAATGTGTCTAGTGCATTTATGAGCATATTTCTTCACATATCATCTATTCTTTAGCTTTATTAAAGATACTCAAGATAAGGATAATATTTAAATAAGAAGACAAGGTAACAAGTGAAATGAATCATTGTCTTTGTAATATAGTTGAAACAAAACTTGAACAGGGCAATAGCAGATTATTCATGTGGACTACTGAATGTAAGTAAAATATCAGGAGATAAGTGGAATGTCCAGAAATTAGTATGTTACAAAAATAGTAATATTATATTTTTTAAAATGCATTATGATGAGAATAAATTGTATAATAGACAAGATTCTGCTCATAAGTCTAAAAACCATATCTCTGTGTTTTGGTGTTATAACCCTAGTGCCTAGCATGGGCTTATTCATGAAGGGTCTCAGCTAGTTGTTGTTGCATGAAGAAATTAGCAGATGAACTCTATCAAAATGTGGACCTTTAAATTCAATGATTAATCTTTTTTAAAAATTAGAAAAATTTCTGCAGGTATGAAGGCATTTGTTACACTTGAGGAAACACATCAATGAAGATGAAAGTTCTTATTACAGAAATGAATAAAAAACAAGCATCTTTGATTAAATACTTAATTTTATTCAATCCAATGCTCATTAATGAATATGATCAGATTTATCAAAGACTACATTTTATTAGCTGATTAAAAAGTTGATATGTGGGTCTTTAATCTCTTGTATTTCATGGAATATGCTAAGTAAATAACACCAGAGGCAAAAACAGGTAACTATAGTTTTAACTATAGCAGACTAAACAGACTTGCAGAAAAAGGCAAAGACTGATGCTCAATAAAATGGGTGTGAAAAAAATTGGCTTTGCTTTACCTTTCTTTTGATTAATTTTGTGATCTTAGGTTGTGGCTTACAACCTAAACTATCTCAGCTCCCTACTTACTATTCTTATTCCAAATATTACATAAATGCAACATATAATTTTATCTATTAAATGTACCATAAGAATAGTTCTTTACCAAATTAGATGTGTGTAACAAAGTAAAATTCAAAGGTGGTTAGGAAAGTGCCTAAGAAATGGTACATTTCCAGGTGTACATTGCACTAAGTTTGTAATAGTCTCCTAGACCAGAAGGCCACAATGCACTTTGAGGACTCAGCAACAGGCCCACTGAAAGAAGATAATAGAAAGGAGTGGAAGGGGTTTGTTGCAATCCAGCTCTGGAGCTAGCTCTTGTAGGAGTTGCCATCAATTAGAATATCAAATTGGGAAATTGTAGAGGAGACTTGGTTTTGAACCAGGTTCCCTGGTTCAGTGTCAAAAGGATGAGGCTGCAGTGCTCTTCATCTACTAGGGCAGAAGTCAATATCCTGATTCCAGAGATTTCCAGCCAGCAAGATCCAGATGTAGGGGTAGGCGACCCAGTCAAATGTAGCTTAAGTATGTTTACCTGCCCCATTGATATTGGGCATGGTCATGTGAATCACTTTGGCCAGGGAAATGTTAGCGGACATGATGTTGGTAGAAGCTTTAAAAGTTCTTTTTTCATTTCATACTTCACTGATCCCCCATAAAACCCTGGGCAGTGCTAGATCATCAGCCTTGACCTCAAACTGAACATATGCAGTGCAGATCTGAGTCAACTCACAGCTTGGGGCAAGGCTAACTGACCAGCAGCATCAGCAAATATGCCCAGCCAGCTGAGTCCAACTCAAGTCAATGGAGGCACAGTTGACTCTCATACCTATGTAGGTGGGAATATATCTCTGTGGTTGTAAGCCACTGAGTATTGAATTGCCTTTTTTTTGTATATTATTTTAATTAGCAAAGTGTAAGATGTGTAATTTTATCTCAGAATTTTTAACATTATTCTTGAGTATTGATACTTATTAATGTGAATTTTCCAGTAATAATTTTTTATCATCACTCATTCAGTCTTTAGCTTTTTATTAAGGTTTCTCAGCCTCAGTTCACCTGGCAGAAATACTAGGGGAAAGGTTTTAGTTTGACTTTCCTTGAGCTAGTCTTGCTGTTTCTAAAAGATTGCTTCAAAATACAAATGAATTATTTACTTATAAAACCCAAATATGATCAGCTCATATATTTTCTTCTTGGAGAAAAGGACCAGTTAGTCCCCCTTTTCTTTTGTAAAAGATCCTGAGAAATTTGTTTTCTTCAAGAATAGCCACCAAAGAGTGTCTCTTCCAAATAATTTATACTCAGAAGATATTTCCACATTTTTATATCCCTATAAGAAGCAATTCTGTTCTGTAGGAGTGGGTGGTAACCAAACTGTTCAGCATACCCTGTAAAGCCTATCCAATGTGTGAACTTAAGATACATATCTGACTTAAAAACACTTCAATATGCTGATGAGTTTTCATTTGGTTGTTTTAACAATGCTAATTTTGAATTGGAAAACTTTGTAAAACATGAGTAATTTCTCTGTGAGGGTGAAGAAAGGTGAATTTAAATTGATTTGGTGATTCTGTTTCCATAAATTAAATGTCTACTCACAGCATCAAGGTAGTTGACTATATTAGCTTTTTTATATTAATGCAGTGATTTTTTTCTAATTCCCAATATATTTCATGACTAAGGTCCATAGTATTTATGTATTTAATTCTTAATGTGTCTGAAATATGTATTTTTTGAAGGGGAAAGGTCTAGTTAAATAACAAGTGTAAATGCCTCATGGTCATGGCACAGGGTGGGGATTGACTGTGGGGGTCAGGAGGTGGACAGGGCAGGGAGAGCAAAAAGGGACAATTGGGACAACTGTAATAGAACAACAATAAAAAAAAGAAAGAAATTGAATTTGAACTAATATCTGTAATCAAAGTACTCTTTCCTTTTACTACTAAGAAAATACAATTTAATTAGTAAGGCAAAATATTAAATATTCCATAAAAATAATGATAATAAAACAAACATTTATGAGAGCTTACTATGCATTATGTATTCTTCTAAGAGTTTTGCATGTAGCAACTCAATTATCCCTCACAGTACTACCTAGGTATTATCGTTATCTCTAATTTACAGATGAGAAAAATAAAGCACAAAAAATTTAATTAACTTTCCAATGTTACATAGAGAGAAAGCAATAAAAGCAAGATTCCAACTCAAGCAATAAAGTTTTAAAGCCTGGATTTTTAACCACTTATATTGTTCAATTGCTATGTTATAACTCTAAAGATTGAGCTCATTATGATGCTCACTGGTCATAATTTTCCTTTTAAGCCACTGGAGCTACTAAAATTCATCTTCAGTAATTGGCAAAAATCATTTTACTGACATACTAAAAGGGTAGAATATTGGCAGATGATAAAAATGTTATATTCAGAGGTTGGGAACCCAAATCTTAAGATGCCTAGGACTTTGAACCTAATTATTTTTTCTAGTACCTTTTGAGAGGGAGTGATTGGAAAAATGGTAAATATTCAATTATGCATATTTTGGATGAAGTACTTTAAGACTGGTCACTTTTCCATATTTCGATGATTTTATATCAAGCTACCAAAAACTCTTTTAAATTTGATGAATGGTAGTTGAAGGAACTAGATGATCAATTTACAATAAAATTAGAAAAAACAATTCTATGGTCTGTGACTGGATGTTCTATGTGATTCTGTAACGATATAGAGATAAATATTGCTTGCATTCTTGGTTGATCAAAGATTTGCTTTGGCCTCACACTATTAGAGGGAAGTGAAGGTCGTTTTAGAAGTGATGTGTCAACATGTGAAGTCCTTTATTGGAAGACACACTCTTGAAACATTCTGTTACAAAAGTCCTAAATTCAAGTTGAAATAGTGATAGAACTTACTAGTTACCACTTCAGAGTTCCCAAATTCTGCAGAGCAAACTAATGAGATTAGACAAGTCTATTTACAATCAGGGCTTGATTTGAAATAAAACTGGACACTTTGAACAAGGCAGAATTTCATCAGGGGTTAAGCACAAGTACAATTATACTTTCTCAAAATATTAGATGCCTTATATTAATTTACAGAAAAGAAAATCACACAACTAGATGCTCCAGGGTAATCAAGAGCCTATTACTTTAATAAATGTCTCATTATATATGACCAACCATCTCAGTTTGGGTTAGAAATGAGTACTGTCCTGGGATGTGAGACTTTTAGTTTATGTTATAATGCATAGTAGCCAAGAGAATCTATGAAAATCTGTATGTACTGTATTACCTCTCTCTTCACCCTCTCCCTAGATTCCCTGCCCTTCTCTATTAATTTTATAATAAAGGGAGGGAGTTTTCTTATGTACTTTTTTTTTTTTTAAATTCAGGGCCTAGTGCTAACGATAAGTAATCCCTTATGTACAAGATGTTTATCACCTAGATTAGTTGAAAAATTTTAAAAAATTTTTGAAATAAGCCTAAGAAAGATGTATAATCCATAAAGCTTAGTTAACATTGGATATAAGATTGCAGTATTCTGGCTATTGGTGTCTTTAAATAATATAATTCCCCTCAGCATTTTTCTATTAACTACTGCTAAAATACCAAGTAGATTATAAACATTTTGTATCTTGTCTTCATACATAGTTACTTCATTGTCTCAATGAATTTATTTCATTGACTTATAGTTTTCTAGATCCAGTTTAAGTTCCAGGATTTTCTAGCTATTTTGTTTTAATGAAATTTTATTCTGCAAAAGGTATTCTAGCAGGCTTTTTGCTAACTTATTTTTAGAGTTTTATCCACTTGAGTATGATGAATGCTGTTATGACCAAAGGAAGAGGACTATTAGATACGATTAGTAATAAAAATTTACATTTTCAGAAAAACACTCACATGCCAACACAGTAGCATCTACATGCTTGGCCTTCAGGATGGTCATGTGAAAGGCTTTAAGCTGGCGTGGTTGACAGTGGAGGCTGGACGAAAACCACAGCTCTGAGGCTGCTGTCCTGTTTCCTTGTTCCCGGAGCACTTTCTCTGCTCTGAGTGCTGCTAGTATTATTGTTCCATGGTTTATTCTCTATGTGCAGATTGTACCTGAGAATATAAACTGAAGAGCAGTGTATGCTTATCACCAGTTTGCTAATATATACTTGTCTCTTAGCTTTATAAGGTGAAAGTAAATTTAGTTGTATTCATGACCCATAGAAAGTTATATATTTTCCCTTCCATATGTATTTTCCTCCTCCATATGTATTTTCTTATAATAAAGACTTTTAACCCAACTGGAACCTGCTATTTTCCTCCTTTTATAAATAAAGTTTGCAATGTTTTGAAAAAATATTATGAAACTTCATAAAGACTCCTATAGCTTTTATAAGGAAATTAAATAACTTTATTCTCACTACATTTGAGTATTGTCTCATGGGAAATTCAGAGATATGCAAAAATACTGCACCTTTTAAATGTAATTGAGGATTAGGTAGTAATTATGGTGGTCCAGATGATGTGGATTATGAGAATATAACCATAATTTATTGACTACTTACTGTCATCTATCTTTTAAAGTACTTCATATATATTATCTCATTTAATAGTAATGGCAATCTAAGAGATAACTGCCGTTATCATTTCCACTTAACAAATTATAGAACAGACTTGCCCAGATTAAGTGGCTCTCTCAGTGTGGCATATTCAGTGTGAACCCGTTTAGAAGCCCAGGTGGAGACGGGAGCCTCTGCAGCCATCTCCCGAACACGGGCAGGGATACGAGAGGAGCAGTTGCCACTTCGGAGTGTTGCTGGGAAGCAAAGTGCTCAAGTTGCCTATCAGTCTAGAAGGTGAAATCAACATTCACTGATGTGTAAATGTTGTGTTGACCGTAGAGCGAACCCTCCAGAGGGCATAAGGGAAGGTTTTGACAGAAAGATACAATGAGTAGTTGAGTCAAGGGGAAGGTAAGGGAGCCCAGAGAATTCTGTGAATGTGACTGCGGGAGGGGATTGCATGTGTGGCGATAAGGTATGGGGAGTCTGCAACAAGTTGTGGTTAGTTGGCCGTGAGTTTTCCAAGACAAATGTGTAGTGGGAATCAATAGGGGGAACTCAAAATTTCTCAAGGTTAACTTCAGCCCGATGAGTACTTCTGGGTCATAAATTCTAAAGTACTGGTCAGAGGCCTGATTTTTAGTGCTAATGCTAGCCGGAAGAAGCACTAAGAATCAAAATCTGGGCATTTAGAAACCCAAGACTATGAATTGAGTTTTGTGAATCCTCATTGCTGCGTATGTCTCTGTAGTTGGGTGTTCTCGTGAGTTTGCATGTTCCTTGTATGTTGGGGATTGTTCTAGGCATACAGAATCATTGTCTATGTAAGATGAATCGATAAAACCAAGGGAAAGTAAATCTCACAATTCAAATAAAGGAAGAAGGGGTGGTTAGGAAAGAAAAGAGCAATAATTTTGATTTGCCATCCTAGTTTACATACATAATTTATTTTAATTTTGAGATAATGTCCTGGCTTGATAATATCATGTCCATTTTGTAGCTAAGAATAAAACTTGAGGCTTGGATAGATTCAAAAATAATAGCCCAAGGTCATATAAGCATTAGGGTGATCTGAGATTAAAATCCAGTTTATCTGGCCTTGGCTAGTCAGTTGGAGCATCATCCCATACACCGAAAGGTTGCAAGTTTGATTCCCAGTGAGGGTACATACCTAGGACATGGGTTCAATACTCAGTTGGGGTGGGGAGTGAATGGGAGCCAACTGAACAATGTTTTTCTCTCTCTTCCTTCCTCTCTCAAATCAATAAACACATTCAGGTGAGGATTTAAAAAATCCTGTTTATCTGATATCAAATATTTTATTTTTACATAATAATATATTGAAAGACATTTTTAATAATAGGCAGTCTATTGCCTAAGTCTGTTAAAATGGAAACATATATTCATTTCTGAATGTTGTCTCTTTGGTTCAGACCTTTTGCCAGGACATATAGGCAACATCTGTGACCTGTGCTGTTTTTCATTTCCCTAAAGTTTGTCTAAGTATTTTATGAAATCA
Organism: Tonatia bakeri; assembly: GCA_004024845.1. Classification (NCBI taxonomy): domain Eukaryota; kingdom Metazoa; phylum Chordata; class Mammalia; order Chiroptera; family Phyllostomidae; genus Tonatia; species Tonatia bakeri. The sequence continues at coordinate 63,470 of PVIA01007476.1, forward strand.
GGAATTGTACATTCACAGCTAGATTTCACTTGAGATTTTTCATTATCATCATTAATAGGTAGATGATGGGAGGGGGCTTTAATAGTGGCATTGAAATGAAAGTTAAATTACTTAGGCAAAAGATCTTGACTATTCTTTACCCAGGGATAGAAAACATCTGTTCTTATCTCATTTGCTATGACTTAAGTAGCATTTCTCAGTCCCACACACTCAAGTCATTAACATAGCTTGACTAAACTAACAAGCTCCTTAAATTAGAAGCAATAAACTAGGATGATGAAGAAAGAGTCTCAAATATTATCCCAGCATATTGAAAGAACTTCCTGCACTGTTGTAATAATTCCTACATGGATCTAACATAGCACTTTCCACACAATTTTATAAATCTGTTTCATCTCCAGTAGAAACCAAGTACCCAAAGCAGGAGCACTGTTTTTATCTCTCTGCAGTCCTATTATTTTTATAGGTATCTAATAAGTCTTTCTTGAAATGAGCTTTTAGAGCTCAAAAGATGAGTAGTTTGCTAGGGAAGCTAGAAAAGTTTACTTTTAGGAGGACCTTCCATTTGTAGACACTTTACTCTGATGAGAGGTGATAAGTTCATAACTAGAGATGTTTAAGCATGGGCAGGAAAAGAAATTGACAAAGAATGGTGCAGATGACATTGTTAAGGTTTCTTCTCATCCTTGGGTGCTATTTCTGGGGTCTAGATACTTGTTTCACCTCTGCCATTCTCTGTAAATGTTTATAAAACCCTCGACTTAACTGTTCAGTTCTTTGTTTACTACATAACCAGGGAACACTAAATAATCTATAAGATCATTTATATTTTGAGAATTCTTTGACTTTTATGAAGTACCACGTGAACAATAGATATATTTGTTGAAATGAGTTCAGACTCTAGAAAGAAGTATAGGACTTCAAAGCCAAACCTAAATAACTTAAGTCATGATGAACAAATTGAAAACAACAGGGATTTTAGAAATCCATTTACTTTTAATGTCTGACTATATTTTTTTAAATTTTTATTTCAGTGGTATCACCATGTTTGAAATGTTATTAATGTTTCTCACACCCTATAGTCATGTATGCCTGCTGCGTTTTAATGAAAATAAGCAGTGAGTGATGTTACTTTTGAGACATTAATCCCTTAAGAAAAGTTCTTGGCAATAAACCAATCATTCAGTTGCACGAGATATCCGTCTTCCTGTGTGTTGACAATGAACTAGAAATGAAGAAGAATATAGAAGGGAGGGGAAATGAGAAGTAAATGGCATATTCTTCAGTATGCTTTTTTACTACCCCTGTCTCTGCCTGAAATTTCCTCCTTCACTGTAGCTGAATTGAGAATCTAGATTTAGAAAACTTGTCTTTGAATCCTGAATTGCCATTTAATTTCAAGAACAATCTTGTAAGTTATTTATCTGTCCATGTGTCAGATCCTTTGGCATAAAATGGGGATAATAATAGATCTATCTCATGGGGTTGTTGTAAGGATTCAATGAGAAAATCCGTGTAAGGTGATTAGAAGAGTGTTCAGAACATCGTAGGCATTTAATGAAAGTCAGCTATTATACAATAATTATTGTCGTTGTTGTTAACTTGTGTTCTGGGCTGAAGTTAAGGTAGTAGGGTCAGAGCAACCCATCTGCTACTCACATATGTTTTCAGAAATAAAGGGGTTTGGAATTATCACTCATCTTGTGCCAAATGGGAACCGCATCAGATCTGGCTGCTGTATTTTGCCGGGTATAATGCGCACTTTTTGGCCCAAATTTTTGAGGGAAAAATAAAGATGCACATTATACATGGACAATACTAATTCCATATCTGTATAAATGTTTTTAATTCTTTTATTTATGTTTATACATTAAAAGGCAACCCTAGAAAGCAATAACAATAACTGTACATAAAATAATACTCTGGAATATGATCATTTGTTTCTAAATATAAATAAGTAAAAAATTGATTTTACTTATCAATTTTTAAGTCTCTTAAAAATTAAAACAAAAGATTTTTCCCTGAAAGTTTGGGCCAAAATGTGGATGTGCATTATACATGGCAAAATATTGTAATTCCATTTAAGCTGTTTATCACTTCTCCAGAATATTCATTTTTGCCAACCATGTGCTTAATTCAAACCATCATCACTTTGAAATTGAAATAAGCCAGATCGTGAAAGACAAATACCATATGATCTCACCTTTAACAGGGACCTAAACAACAAAACAAACAAACAAGCAAAATATAATCGAAGACACTGAAATAGAGAACAGGCTAACAGTGACCAGAGGGGAGAGGGGAGGAAATTTCAGGGGAAGAGGGGAAGGGTTTACAGGAACAAGTATAAAGAAAACATGGACAAAAACTAGGGAGGGGGTGGAAATGGGGGCGGGGAGGTAGGGAGGGCTGGGGAGTGGGCTGAAATGGGAGTAAAAGGCAGAAGACTGTACTTAAACAACAATTAAAATAAAATTTAAAAAATCATCACTTTGTTGTGGTATTAGTCTCTTAATTGGACCTGAAAGTCCTTATTTCTTTAATTTATCTTCCACATTGACATCAAACCCATATTTTTGGTTGCAAAACTGACATCTTCTTGAAATCCACATTAGCACATAGTAAGTGTTCAACAAAATGTTTTTTCTTCCTATTTCTGTTTCTTTTCTAGTGATGTTACAGGCTGCTTTTGGATGAGCAAGCTCTCTGATATTGGTGATGTTTAGGTAGCTGCTTAGTTAAATGTGTCAGGGATCCCACAGGAGGGTTTTTGTATTGTGCTGGACACTGAATTGGAGCAACTAAGCAGCTTTCCATCTCTAGGGATTCAATAAGTATATGGCATAGACACTGGCTGAGTCTAAGAGAAGCACCTTTCATCTTGAAAGACACAGTATTTGGATATATTTGTTAGATTCCATTTAGATGTCCCCCTAGTTCTAAAAGTCCATATTAATTCTCCTTTTAGTGCATGGGATTTAAAAATAGACTTTAATACCTATGGACATTTGCTTATTATGTTGTTTGTAATTTTACACTTGATGCTTTAGGAGAATCTTTATGATAATTTAAAAAATAGGTTTTTCTTCTTGCTCTTTTGAATGTACCAAAGAGAAAAGAAAATAAAAAGGGAGCATTGCTTAATATCGGTGTTTTGATTATAATGATGTAAAGAAATAGCATAACTGAAGGCACATGGTATGTGCAAATTTTAGGTTTTACATCATCTACATGTGATGTGAAATATCATTTAAGAAAGGTGAAACAAATGTATTGTGACATTGGCCACACATTGATTATTACTGTGATAATCAGATGGCTGACTTGCTTGTATCTATCTGCACTTGTATAGATGCTTTAATATGCATATTTTTGTATAATTAAGGGATTATTGCTATGTTTTCAGTCTGGGATTACCATCAGGCCCATCCTTCCACAGAGTAGGATGAGTCACACCTAATGGTAAGGTCTTCATAAGCTGCTGTTCACATAGGAGAGAGGCTTGTCTCTCAGACCAGAAACTAGAAAGGAATGGGAGGGCAGTATTGCACATTAAAGCTAAAATCTTTCTTTGACCATGGAAGTATCACTGTGATTGTGAGGCTGCTGGGTCCTAGAGCTATTGTCCACATGAGGCAGCCTGGGATCTGCGAAGGAAGAAAAATAACAGCCTTTGTCAGCCCTTTCAGACTAAGATATGGATACTGTCTTTTCTCTGGATCAGAGCCCAGTTTTAAGAGCAAGCTAGCTAGAGCAGAACTCAAGAACTTACATTTTTAAAAATCTGAACTGTTTTATTTCTTTAACTTATTTTTGCTTATTCCCCTCCGCCCCCGCTTTCTTTTCAGTATTTGTTAGGGGCTGAACTGTGCTCCTCCAACAGATTCCTACACTGAAACACTAACCACCAGTGCCTTAGAGTATGACTGTATTTGGAGATGGGATCTCCAAAAGGGTGATTAAGTTAAAACAAAGCAATTAGAATGGGACCTAATTAATCTGACTGGTGTCCTTATAAGAAGAGAAAATGTGGACACACAAGGGATACCAGGAACTCAGGGATGTGTGTGCTTAGAGGTGAAGACCATATGGCGACATGGAGTGAAGATGTCTATCTGCAAGTCCAAGGGAGAAACCTCAGAAGAAACCCAGCATGATGACACCCTGACCTTGCACTTCTAACCTCTATAACCATGAGAAATCAATTTCTATTGTTTAAGATACCAGCTTTTGGTACTCAGTTATGGCAGCACTAAAAACTAATGTAATATCTAATAGCATTTCTTTGAAGCATCAACTGGGTGCATCAGTGGGGGAGGGAACCCACAGAAGGGATCTTTCACCACCTCTCAGCAAAGGATTCAGTGTGAGAGTGGGACAACCCAGGGCATGGCAGTCAATGGGAAAGAATACCGAGGGGCAGGGAAAATGTGTGACCTCTATGTCTTGTTGCTTTTGCTCACTGGGCATGGAGGTTCTATTTTGTTTTTTAATAAAACAGCCAGTTCCCCTCTACCAATTTTAAACTGAGTTATGAAAGAAAGGAAAAATGGAGGATTAAAGTGAATTGTATTGACCAAATCATTCTCCCTTTAAGTAGTTTGAAATATATTTGTTTAAAATCTATGTGTGATTTTAATAAAAAGCAAAACTGCTTTTGAATTTTGGGAAAATGGGTTCTTACCAACTGTTCTAATTCTGAGAAGTCAGTTCTCCCTTTGTCAGGTATTTTTAGAAACCAGGAGCTGAAACAAGGCAGTGATTCTGGCAACTGTGGAGACCCACATAGACAATCATATAATCTAGAGACCTATACCCCGACTGACACTATAAGGTAAATTGATTATACTAATTATTAATAGCCTTAGAATTGGGGGAGAGATTTAAAAAATGTGTGTTTTTATTTTCTAATCACAAAAATAGTACATGAAATGACTCTAACCCATATGAAGAGTGGGTTAACTAACTATCTTTGGAATTTTAAAGGTAAGGGTTATGGAGTCTGTGTATGCAGTTTTAGGCAGATTTAATAGGTGTCTTGAATTTAGTGGAGAACTGCTACTTGTGAATACCTGGCCTGATGGGTGAGAATTGTCAGAGAAAATACAGGTCTACAGCCCCATGAGTATCTGGAACTCTTCAGTCCAGCTGTGTTTCAAAGTTTTTGAAAGGTAATGTGGTATATAACTGTATATTACCTAATGTTCCCAGTGGGGTCTCTAACTAGATTAATTACTACTTCTGCAGTGAAACATGAATATTCATACTGAGATAAAGACCATAAATAGCTGCATACCAGCTTATGTCAGGTTTTCATTGCCACTTGAATTGCAAAAAATGTCAGTTTCTACAGCCTTTTTGATTTTAGAATTGTTCACAATATTATTGTATAGGGAAGGCCAAGAGCCAGAACACACACACATGACTTTAGTATCATTGGCTTGAATGAAGATTTGGTTGAAAATTGTGTTTAGAAATATACAAGAAAAACGGCAGGGTCAAATATAATAAAAAGTTTGGAGGTATTATATGTTAAATTAAACTTCTTTTCCCTCTAGAACAAAAAAAAGCTATTCTTATATAGATAAAGAAAAGAAATAAAGGTGATTAAACTATTATAACTTTTCCTTGGAGAAGATCTCTCTTGGTTATGCCAGCATTTATCTGTTAGAAACTCTGTCCTAAGGAGAAGACTTTTTAGATTGTGGAAACTAGCTCTTGCATGTATTACTGGATCTCTGGGAGGGCATAATGGACAGCCATCCATATGTTTTAGGGGGTTTCTGAACACATACTAATATAGCAGAGCATAATAGGGTCATGGCTGATGTTACTGTGAGCAAAGAAAGAGGCTGGACCTAGACCTGACTAGGCTAGTGGCCTTGCCCTGACTCTGAACCCATAATTAGTATGAAGAAAGGCTTAGGATGAAAATAGTTTCAAATGTATGAGATGGTGGATACTCAAAACCTAGTCTGACTCAGTCCTCTAAATGTTGCAATTTCACATAGGGTAAAATTTCATAATCCAGAAATGAAAAGAATTTTATTCCAAGGGTCGGATTTTTGAGGGAGAGTCTTTTCTATTGACTAGGGGAAGTAGAACCTGACTCCCCAACCTCCCCAACCTCTGGAGTAGAACGCTTTGTTGAGCAATCCCCTCCAATGCATGCAGTGCACTAAAGTGTTTCTTTTCCCCGTGGCATGTCCATCTCATCCCTGTCTTCCTCCCCCCTCTGCTATGTTTACAGTACTCAAGGAATCATTGGATGTATAAAGGGGAAAAAGTTGGGGCTGATTATGACACAGGTGCTGGAGCCTTGCACCCAGGGATGTGAATGGGACCCCTGTTTTGTACCTCAAACTGTAAAATTACACTATCAGCAGTTCAGGCAAAACCTCTCCTCTTCTTATTTGCAAACAAGTATTCCCATTTGCCTGACTGTCTTGAGTGGTATTAGAATTGTCCATATTTTGTTCTTTCTTTTAACTGCTGAATATCGATGTCATGGAACTGTCTTGTAACATGCCATAGCAAAATGAAAAGCATTGTTGCTTGCAAATGTATTAACTTAAAACAGTCTATTGCACATGCAAGGAAATATCATATTTATGAGCTGTTCAGTGTTCCAAGTTTATTTAATGTTAGAATCTCTGTGGTCAGAGTCAAATATTAAGTGGTTAAATAAAGTACGCATTACTGGCTTACCATATCCAATTGGTATTGATTAATACTCTGCTACTGAATTTTTTCCCCTTACAGCTGTTCACAAAATGTCTTCTTTCCTGTTATCGCTGTTCTTGTATTATCATCTGCAGGTGAGAAATTTTTCTCTTTCTCCAGTGAGATTGTGTAAAGTGCTTCATCTCACCCTGCTAAGACAAATGAGGACTCTTTAGAGATGATTGCTGTAAATGCCACATTACACTATCTGCTGTTTCCATGATTTTGGCATTAAGTAAGATGAATAAATAACTTATTTGCAGGCCCTCATTTCTCTTGCAACTTGTTATCTTGCATGCCATTTTGAATTTACTGAATTTTATTCTACAAATATATTTGTGTCCCAATCATTAATATTCAAGCAGGAATACTAGTGGTGTAGGTGGCCATGAGCCTGGGAGTTGAATTCCATTTCTGTTACTAAGTATTTGTAATGTTGTCAGTGAGCCTCTTTGAGCTCTATTTTTATCTATAAAATCAATATCTTCAAAAATTCTAATGTTCACTTTAATTTGAATATGATCTGACTTGATATATTCATCACCAGTTAAAGATACTGGGAATTCAATGGTTATTGTGATTATTTGGAAATTGACTTTTAGTTATTTAAAATTTTTATTATTTTCTGTCAGCATAATTGAGGTCAATATTTCATTTATATGACTTCTCATTTATGATTATCTATAGATTCATATGTACAACATAATACAAAATAGTATGTAATATGCCTATAATATATATTGAGTAATATGTAATATATTTATATATAATTTTATTTTTGTTTATATTTTTACATATAAACATACCTTTTTCTTCAGTATATACATATATATGTGTATATATGTACCTATATACCTATGTATATAAATACTGAAATATATATACTTAAGTGTGTGTATATATATATATATATACTGAAAAATCTGAAGTAATAATTTATTGAATTAGTACAATGGAAAAATAAAAAAGAGAAGTAATTATTCATTGTAGAAAAAATTTTAATTTAAACATATTTCTCGAAGCATTCTAAACAAAAATTAATTTTAGACTGTACTAAAGAACAAAAATCATTTATTTAAGCAAAAGGATCTACAGCCCAAGAGACACAGATTCAAGGAGCAACCTAAATTTTGGTTCATGTGGACAAAGTAGAGGCCACATTTTACAGAGAAAGTTCTCACCCAAGTTCCAATTTTATGCAAATAGGATTTCCAAATGTGCCAATCTGATTGGATGGGGCAGGTCTCAGTTCATTTGTGAAAAGGCAAAACCAGGGTTTCCCTGTAGTGGTTCACTAAGACTATATAAACAAGCAGGGCATTGTGCAGGAAGCTGAGATTTTCATTTGAGGTTATTCCAGGTACACAGAATAGGTGAGAAGCCCCTGTCAATAAACGCACACTAGACTTTTATTATTCATAAAATGTGGGTACTTGATTGACCATGGGGAATCCATCCCAGCAGATAAATTTCTTCTTGATGTTCACATCAAATGAATCCTTTTTTTCTCAGGGTCCATAGGTATTAATTTATTTGCTTATAAAACATTAACTCTTTAAGCTAGGAGCTGAGTGAGAGAAAGGGCCCCCAAGAAAATTTAATTTTGAAGTGTTGGGGGTCATTCCTCAAAAAAGTCTAACCAGATGTGAAACACAGGGTGAAGATTTATAGCTCCCTCTTTAATTACTTAAAGGACTATTTGTATAAGTTTATCCTGTGTGGCTTCAGAGGTGAGAAAGGAGCCAGTTGATATTTATCTGTTCACTTTACTGATAAATATTTATGGAGTACCTTCTCTGTGCAAAGTGCTGTGGTTGTATGACAACACCCTGTTTTCTGGAGTGTTCCCTGTACCAGAAAGTTAGGGTAGGGTGACTCAAGAAGAATGATAATTTCTGCATCCTGACAGGGCAATCAGTTCCCAATCACCAGCAGTATTTTAGAAGAGAATGGATGAAAATTTGTTAAGGATATTATAGAAAGGAATTCTTGTCTCACGAAGGAGGAAAAACTAGTTAATTGCTGAGTCACCTGATGTGATTCAGCAAAGCTCCCAGAGGAGTACAAGTGCTTAATTTGATTTTATTTATAATTTAAGTGCCTTTGCCTTGAATACTTCAGGTGAACATTTATTTGTTGAGACAAAGTGTGATAAATTAACATACCTTCTTTTTTCTATAAATTAACCTTTAAAAAATAACAATGGGCCTGTGAAAAAAGGTAAAAGCAATACCAGTTGTGAACACACCACAAACCTGTTTGGCCTATAGTAAGAGATTTCTGATTACAGTGCCAATTAAGAATCTGAGACAAAACAACAGCAACTCAGGGTTATCTAAGTAGACTGAATTTTTTTTTTTTTATGGTTTAGTGGAATGTCCAAGCATCCAATGTCTGTTTCACATTACTTTCTGAGATACTGGAAAAACATGTTTTATGGGAGAGGATGCCTCCTGATACATTTTTTCCATTAATAACATGAAAACATTTATTTTATTATTTAGGTGTTTAATACTTATATTAATTATTGTTACTACAAGTGCCTCCTTTTGTACCTTCCCACCAGAATATTCTATTTTCCAGATGCAGATGCACTAGTAACAGTCACGGTACTTCCATAATAGGGGCTTATTTATTATAAATGAGGAATAAATAATGTATACATCTAGGTGAACAATGGAGACATCTTTCATTCTCACAGTTAATTTACAATGGGATGTAAGGTAGGCAAGGGTGGTGGCGAAGAATTTAGTTTGTGAAGTAAAGCAGACAGATTTGAATCCAAACTCTGCCACTTGTAAATAATGATGGGTGTGTTGCTTAATTTCTTAAGTCTATTTCCTCATTTATAAAATGGCAAAATAACAGACAGTTACTTCATGCTTTTCTATAGGCATCAAATGAGATAATATGAGTTGATCGACACACAAATGTCATTGCAAATAACAATAAAACATATTCGACAATTACAACTATAAATCTTATCGGGCAAGATTGAATCTAAGCTCCAAAATTTAGAGATGCAAAGGATATAATTTTATGTTTCTAAAAAATACTGAAATCTAGCTACAGACCCCTGTCCACTATGGTAGATTTTCCTACCCCAGATTTTCACTCCTTACTCACTGGATTATAAAGGTTGTCTCAAGATTATGGGAAAATAACACTGCAATAAACACAGGGGTGCTTATGTTCTTTTGAGTTAGTGCTTTGGGTTTATTCAGATAAATTACCAGAAGTGGAATTGCTGGATTATAAGGCAGGTCTATTTGTAATTTTTTTAAGACCACTTTTTAAAAAGATTTTTATTTATTTATTTATTTTTAGAGAGGGAAGGGAGGGAGAAAGAGAGAGAGAGAGAGAGAGAGAAACATCAATGTGCGGTTGCTGGGGGTTGTGGCCTGCAACCCAGACATGTGCCCTGACTGGAAATCGAACCTGCGATGCTTTAGTTTGCAGCCTGCACTCAATCCACTGAGTTATGCCAGCCAGGGCTATTTGTAATTTTTTGAGGTATCTCCATACTGCTTTCCAGTGGTTGCACTAATTTGCATTCCCACCGACAGTGCAAAAGGATTCCCCTTCCTGATCTGACAAGCAAAATAGAGACAGATTCATAAGATGACAGCTATACTGGGGGGTAGAGTTTAGTGGGTAGAAGGATCAAGCGAAAAGGTAAAAGAGCACATGGACATGGACAAAGTGTGGTGATTGAGGGTGGGAGGGTAGTATAAGGGAACTAAATGACAATGGAAAAAATACAACAAAAGAAGTTGTTAAAAAACCGGGGGGTCTGACTTAAGCAAAACTAAATGAAAACAAGTAAAATGATACAAAGCCTTTGATGTATATTACTGTAAAACAAACAAATAAAAAAGACTATGGGAAGACATTTTTTAATCATTAGCTCCCATATCCACTAAGGTTGCCATCCCTCTGCTTACTTTGGCCCGTTGGGTTCAGTCATTATCTCTGCAACTTCTATGCAGATCCTGTGACACAGGACACTAAATGTGTCAGTGATTCCATCTGCTTATGATTCACACAGCCATTCTCTCTCTTGTGTCTGGCCTTGAAGCACCCCTTGGCTGTCTCAGCAAAAGGCTCCTTTTGTGAACTCACAGCCTTCTCAAGCCTTATCTCCTTCCTTCTTCTTTCTTTCATGAGAGACAGGGATATTTCTTCTTCAAGTCAGGTAAGATTGGGAATATCTCTCCTATGTTTGTTTTTTACAAAATAAATAAAGTTCTGCACTCCAGATATATCTGTAATCCAATTCTTGAAACATCTAAATTCCCTGTTTAATGTTTTTTGAAAATAAAATCTAGAAAAACTGTCAAGTAGTTTTTCATTTCTCCAAAATTCTCTTGAAGTCAAGAGTGAGGAAAGAGGGGTAGGAATATATTTGGGAGAAAAGAGCACTGATTGATTATCAAAAGTTTTAACTTTATACTTGCCACTTGATATTAATTGGCATTAATATGCATCTCAGAATTCCATTTTGCTACATACTTAGTTTCAGGACTTTTTTTTTTAGGGCTCTGCTAGTTGTCGTTGGAGTTGTAAAGGTTCATGGCTCTGCTACGGAAGAGCTTACAGGCTTTGGGGGAGATAAAATGAAGACACACAGGGAAATTTTGAATATGGAGAAATATGAATTAAAAATTATAAATTGAACAAGGGGTATTATCCAGGATCACCCTCATGGGAGAAAGGGATTGGTATAATAATTTTACAAAAATTTCATGGAGATCCTGTTTTGACATCCTTGATTTTATTTTTTTTTGATATTTATCTATCTATTTATTTATTAATTATTGTTGTTCAAGTACAGTTGTCTACATTTTCCCCACTGCAGAAAAAGCTAAGATGGATTTCATTGAGTACTAGTTAGATGATTGACAGTTTATAAAAATAAGGACTATTTCGATATATCATTGGGAGCTTTAAGCAAAATGATTAAAAAATTATAATTTAGCTAGAATCCATTTGCACTAAGGCTTACTCAGGAAGTAGTGGAAGAGGAAGATACAGCTTTGGGAGGAACAAATTGCAGACAATTACAAATGTAAGGTGATGAAGAATGGACTTGTGTGTGGAGGGGTGACCTAGACTAAAGAGAAGAAACCTAAGGGATAATCAGTCAGCAGAGCCAGTGTTTTTATAGATATTATTGTGTGGTAGACACTGTTCTTCACACTTCCTTCACATTCACTCATTGAATCCTCACAACTCTATGAGATAAATACTCTTATCCTCATTTTATAGATGAGAAAGCTGTAATACACAGTAAGTCACCCAAGTTATATGGGTGAAAGCAGTGGAAGCAGAATTCGAACCTGGGAGTGTAGCTCCATAGCTTATGCTCCTGTGGTAACTACTTCTCAAGCAATTCCAGGCTAAATAGAAAGAACTCAGAACAGATTAGATTGAAGTGGTAAAGAAGCAGTGGTCAAGGCTGGCTCCCTGGTTTTAATCCTGTATGAAAGAACTGCCACAATAATGATGCAAAACAGTGAAATGGAAGGAAGGCTGTTTTATTATTAGATTATCTCATAGATTATGAAAAGGTGTATATATTTTTGTTTTCTATAATTTAATTTACACACACATTTGGTATAGACCCAGTTGTTTACAGGTAGCTTCACCTCACAACTTTTCCCAGCCTCCTGGAATATATAGTTCATAGTATCTTTATGGAAAACAAGTTTTCGTGTAATTTGGGGGAGAAGAATTTAATCTTAGAAAATAAAATGTGAGTTTTATGTCCCAGTATCTTTGTGTTTATTCATATCATTTAATTTGTCAGTCTCATACAATGGTATTTCTTTTTGCTCCTCCTCAAACCATTTTGTTGATGGGCTATTACTTTGAGCACACAGAAAAATGTTAAGAATTAATTGTTAAGGGGTGCTCCACCCATGTGAATCAAAGTTGTGAGTTTTAAGGTGAATGTGTTTTATTTTCTTTTGTTGCTACCATTTTGCTGAACTTCAGATGATTGATGGTGGTATTTAGAGTTTCCTATAATGACACTCTAATAATAGCAGAATTTTGAATTACTTTAATGAAAAAGATTCATTGAGTGCCTGAAATTGGTTATTTTGATAATAGGTGAGTGTTCAGTGAGACCCACTTATGGCAGAATTTCCTTTGCTAAAATGACCTATTTTTGTTACTCTCCTGAAATCGATACCACTTTGAAATGTCATTAGGTGGCAACAGATGATTTTTTTTTTAAAAGCACAGCATTTGCTGCACTTTTAGTTGCCTTACGGTGATACAAAAAAAACCCCGAGGTTCATTAGTACTGACAAAAGAACTGCTATGCAATTCTTCAGGAGGTTGCAGATCACAATGAGAAGTGCTTTAAATGTGTATGAAAGTCTCAACTGAGTTCAAAGATGCTTTTGATGTCTTACTCTTTCACAGAATTGGGTTTCATATCTTTAAAAAGAATTTAAAAAAAATTACACTCCAAATCAGCAAATTTGGTGAAAACTTTGTGAGACTCTAAGCATAATGAAGGCAGAGACAGTGTTTGTCCTGTGCATTCCTGTGTTTGCAGAGCTTAGTTCCCCCGGCTAGCAGAGTCCAGTGTTCAATACGTTTTGAATAAATGAGGGAATGACACATTGTTGGTGAATTTGGACAAGACTTATGAATTAAACAAGGAGTCATACATGAGCCAAAGGCAGGCAATACATTCTTATAAGTAACAGAATCTCACTGATTATGTATGGCCTCTAAATTATGAATTTTCTTAATGTAGTATTTAGAATATGCTACATGTCCAGGTTTTAAGTCATGCATTTTGCCACATGGTGGCATTATTGTAGTTATAATGGAGGTTTTAACTACAAGCTGAAGGAATTTATTTTTGGCACATTCCATTAAATGCTCTTCTTTGATGAAATGTGCATGAGGCATTATGCAATTGACCTATAAAGGTATGAGAAAATGTTAAATATGCATTTTTCCTGTGAAAATTTAAGAACAACCCTAAATTTAAGGATATTTCATACATTTATAATGATTACTCCTTTTGCTGAAACATAGAGCTTCTCCAAGCAAATGCAAACAATTAGATAAAAATGAAACTAGATGAATGATGACTTAGTTCAAGTACATTGGATAAGGCAAGTCAATGTGACATTGTTCAATTTTAAGAAGACATTTTATTTCTCATAATTATTAGAGGTCTGCAGGGGTGAGCTCTTTCCTCTGAGGTACTCTGAGATTTTGACACTTGAGATAAAATGATATATTTTCTCTTTGGAATCATATTTTCATTATGTTTTCCTCATATTTACCTTTGTACACAGTCAATATTGTGTTTGGATAGAAATTGATTTGGTCACCATTGGATTGCTCAACCTTCTCTTAACATCTCCTTAAAGATTATTTTTTTTAATTTAAGTGTTTTATTGTTTATACTATTATCCTAATTTTTGCCCCTTTGCTGCTCTTCACCAAACCCACCTCCCATTTCCACAGTCAATCCCCACACCTTTATCCATGTCCCTAGGTCATGCATATATGTTCTTTGACTAATCCCTTCACCTTCTTTTAATCAGTCCCCACCTCCCCCATCACTCTTAACAGCTGTCAGACTATTCAATGTCTCCGTGTCTCAGGTTCTATTTTGTTTGTTAGTTTATTTTGTTCATTAGGTTCTATTTATCTGTGAGATCATGTGGTATTTGTCTTATACCAACTGGTTTATTTCACTTAGTAGAATAGTACCCAGGTCCATCCTTGCTGTCACAAAAGGTAAGAATTCCTTCTTTTTTACTGCTGCATAGTATCCAATTGTGTAAATGAACCACAGTTTTTGTTTTTATCCACTCATCTACTGTGATAGACACTTAAGCTATTTCCAAATCTTGGTTATTGTAAACAATGCTGCTATGAAAATAGGGATGCATATATTATTTTGAATAGGTGTTTCAAGATCCTTAGGATATATTCCCAGCAGTGGAATCACTGGGTCAAAAGAAGGTTGCATTTAATTTTTTGGGAAAATTCCATACTGCTTTCAACAGTGGCTACACCAGTCTGCATTTCCACCAAGAGTCCACTAGGGTTCCCTTTTATCCACATCCTTGTCAGCGCTTGTTGTTTGTTGATTTATTAATGATGGGCATTTTGGCAGGTGTGAGGTGATATCTCATTGTAGTTTTAATTTGCATCTGTCTGATGGCTAGTGATGTTGAGCATCTTTTCATATGTCTCTGGGCCCTCTGTATGTCCTCCTTGGAGGAGTGTCTATTCACGTCCTTTGCTCACTTTTTTTTTAATTTAAATTTTTTTAAGGATTTTATTTATTTATTTTTAGAGAGGGAAGGGAGGGAGAGAGAGAGAGAGAGACATCAATGTGCGGTTGCTGGGGGACATGGCTTGCAACCTAGGCATGTGCCCTGACTGGGAATCGAACCTATGATGCCTGGTTCGCAGCCCGCGCTCAATCCACTGAGCTATACCAGCCAGGGCCTTTGCTCACTTTTTAATTTAATTGTTAGTCTTCTTGGTGTTGAGTTGTATGAGTACTTTAAATATTTTGAAGACTAAACCATTAACTGATGTATCATTGGCAAATATGTTCTACCATACAGTTAGTTCCCTTTGCATTTGATGATGGTTTCTTTAGCTGTGCAGAAGCTTTTTAATTTGATGTGGTTCCATTTGTTTATTTTTACATTTTTATGATGTTAATTATTCCAATCCATGAACATGATATTTGCTTCCACTTATTTCTTTCTTCCTCAGTTTCTTTCTTCCGTGTGCTACATTTTTCTGAGTCTTTTATTTCTTTGGTGAAATTTATTCCTAGATACTTTATTTTGTTGTTATTGATGCAATAGTAAATGGGGTAGTCATTTTAATTTCTCTCTTTTTTTTCCAGTTTCTCTTTTTGATTAATCATTATTGGTATATAGAAATACCATTTACATCTGAATATTGACTTTATATCCCTCTGCTTTGTCAGATTCATTTATTAGAGCAAGTAGTTTTTTGGTGAAACCTACAAGGATTTTTATGTACAGTATATATTATTTGTGAATAATGACAGTTTTACTTTCTCCTTTCCAATTTGGAAGTCTTTTATTTCTTCTTCCTGTCTGATTGCTGTGGCTATGACTTCCAGTACTATGTTGAATTAGAGGGATGAAAGCAGACACCTCTGTCTTTTTCCTGATATTAAGGGAAATACTTTAAGTTTTTGCCCATTGAGTATGATGTTGGCAGTAGGTTTTTCATATATGGCCTTTATTATGGTGAGGTTTGCTCCCTCTATTTTCACTTTGCTGAGTGTTTTTATCATAAATGAGTGTTGGATTTCATCAAATGCTTTTTCTACATTTATTGATATGATCGTGTGATTTTTGTCTTTCATTTTGTTTATGTGATGTATCAAATTAATTGATTTGCAAATATTACATCATCCTTGCATCCATGGGATATATCTCACTTTGTCATGTTGTATGATCTTTTTAATGTATTGCTGGATCTGGTTTGCTAATATTTTGTTGATTTTAGCACCTATGCTCATCAGGGATATTGGCCTGTAATTTTCTTTCTTTTTCGTGTCTCCTCTTGGTTTTGGAATAGGATAATACTGGCCTCATAAAATCATTTTGGAAGTTATCCCTCTTCTTCAATATTTTTGGACTACTTTGAGAAGGATAGGTGTTAGTTCTTCAATGATTGGTAAAATTTGCCGGTGAAGCCAGCTGGTCCAGGACTTTAAGGAAGTGGTTTGATTACTGCTTTGATTTAATTAGTTGTTATTGGTCTATCCCAGTTTTCTGCTTCTTTTTGATCCAGTTTTGGAAGATTGTATATTTCTGGAAATGTATCCATTTCACCCAGTTGTGTACTTTCTTGGCATATAGTTGTTAGTAGTATTTTCTTGCATTACTTTGTATTTCTGTGGTATCAGTTGTTACTTCTCCTCTTTCATTTATGATTTTATTTGGATCTTCTCTCTTTTTTTTCTTGATCATTCTGGTCAAAGGTTCATCAAAATTGTTTATCTTTTCAAAGAATGAGTTCCTGGATTCACTGATCTTTTGAAATGTGTATTTTTATTTAGTCTCTCTATCAATTTCTGCTCTGATCTTAATTATTTTCTTGCTTTTACTAATTCCGAAGCTTGTTTGTCATTGTTTTTCTAGTTCTTTTAGGGGTAGGGTTAGGTTGTTTGAGATCTTTCTATCTTCTTTAGGTAGGTCTGTATTGCTATGAACTTCATCTCTTGCAATGCTGGTTTGATGGAAATGTAATCTTTAGCCTTTCTCCTTCTTTCCTTCCTTCCTTCCTTCCTTCCTTCCTTCCTTCCTTCCTTCCTTCCTTCCTTCCTTCCTTCCTTCCTTAGAAGGTCTTTATTTCACCTTTAATTTTAAATGAAATCCTTGTTGGATAGAGTAGTCTTGATTGTAAGTCCTTCCTATAATCAAGTAATAATTCATTACTTGGAATACTTCATACCAATCCCTTCTGACCTGAAGTGTTTCTGTTGAGAAATCAGCTGACAGCCTTATCAGAGCACACTGGTAGCTAAGTAACTGTATCTTTCTTGCTGCCTTTAGGTTCTCTCTTTGTCTTTGAGCTTTGCCATTTTAATAGTGATTTGTCTGAGTGTGGTTCTCTTTGGCTGTATCTTGATTGGGACTCTTTGTACTTCTTGAACTTGTGTGACTTTTTCCTTCACCAAGTTAGGGAAGTTTTCTGTCATTATTTCTTCAAACAATTTTTCTACCCCTTGCTCTCTTTCTTCTCATTCTTATATCCCGATGATATGAATATCATATTTCTTGTTGTCCAAAGCTCTCTTAAACCATCCTTGTTCTTTTTAAGCCTTTTTACTACTTGTTTTTCTGGCGGGGTATTTTTTTTTCTACCTTGTATTTTAAATTGCTGATTCAATCCTGTGCTTTATCTAGCCTGCTTTAATTTTTCTAATATATTCTTCATGTCAGAATATTGCATTCTTCATTTCCAACTGATTTTTGTTTATACTTTTTCATGCTGATGTAGTTCTCACTAAGTTCCAGGAGTATCCTTATAACCATAACTTTGAACTCTAGATGTGATAATATGCTTGCTTCAGTTTTATTTAGCTCTTTTTCTGGCGATTCCTCCTTTTCTTTCACTTGGAGGTTGTTTCTTTGTCTCTCCGTTTTAGCTGTCTCTTTTTGTTTGTTTTTATGTATTAGAGAGATCTGCTTTCACTCACTGTCTTCATTATGTGGTAGAAGTTCTGTGGGATACAGTGGTGTAGTCCATTTGATCTCAGCTGGATGCTCTATGAATGTTTTTTGTATTGGTTACATAGGCTTTCCTGCTGTTTTGGGTGCCTAATTGTCATTGGCTCATTCACTGGTGTGATCTCCCCTTGGGGCTGACTGAAAGGCTCAATCCCCACCACGTTTTGTAGGTTGTACAGGTGCTGACAGAGCAAAGCAAAACAACACAGAAAACAAAACTAAAAGCAGACAAGAACCCAATAACAACAACAAAATCAATGGAAAGTGATCAAAGAATAATAAAAGTGAAAAGAGAAATAGAATCGTAGAGAAAGGGGAAAAAGGAAAAGAAAAAAGAGTAAGAGAAAATCAAAGGTAAGAAAAGTGATTATGAGAGAAGGAAGAGAACTGATATGAATAATGAATAGAATGAGGAAAATGAGAAAAAGTGACAGAAAGGAAGAACATCAAAAATAACAAAAGGAAAAGAAAAAGGGGGAAATGGGGCAAATAAAAGTAAGATTAAAATAAGAGATAGGAAATAAAAAATAGAAGAAAAATTATAAAAATAAAAAGCTATGAAAGAGAAAAAATGAAATTAATGAAAAAGAACAAAGTGGAATCCATCTGAGTTAGAGTTTATTGTCTGCTGGGCTCTCTCTTAGGATATGGCTCTGATGTCTAAGGCTAGTGTAAGTCCTTGTCAGGTACTGTCCACATCTAGCCCTCCACAGCCTGTTCAAAGCTACAAGCGATGCATAGCTGTGGCTCTTTCTTCTGGGTTTGGCTACACACAGGATGGGCCATGCTGTGCTGCAATGCTGACTTTTATCTGCACTGCATCCTGGGGTGGGTCAGCAAACGTTCCAAGATCCACCTCTACTTGCCTTTGCCTGCTCTCCTGATGTCATTCTTAGACTAGTTGCTGACTGGTTTGTTTCTGAGAGAGCTTCTGTCAGAATCATTGGAATAGGATTCCTGTATCTCCTGTGGGAGGTGCCTTTCAGGCTTTAGGGAAGATGGTGGGTGTGTACCTCTACCCCTTAACCACTCATCTGAGTCTCTTGGGAATTATTTCCCTGCTCTCAGCAGGGCAGAGCCCCTACTAAGCTAGTGGGTAGGGCTGTCCCAGTCCCCTCTCCCCCACCCCCCAGTCAAAATTTTGGGTCTGCCAGAAAACAGGAGATTGTTTTGTTACAGAGCAGAACCCAAACAAGCAAGGGGCCTGGGAGCCCAGGAGCCCGGGACGGTGATGCTCTTACTGAAAGAAATTCGGGTCCGTCTTGTCCGCCGCCATATAGGAAAGATATCTCTCAATGCCAGAGATTGGTGAAAAGGAAAGGAAAACGTTTATTTTGTGCTATACAAAACTTAAGGCAGTGACCTAATATTTTTTATCAAAAAATCTTAAAGTCCCTTAAAACACCCACTAAACGCA
>PVIA01007477.1:0-82880 GCA_004024845.1 Tonatia bakeri
GAGATAGTCAACCTATCAGATGCAGAGCTCAAAACATGGGTAATCAGGATGCTTACAGAAATGGTTAAGTATGGTCCCAACATAGAGGAAGAAGTGAAGGCTATGAAAAGTGAAATAAAGGAAAATGTATAGGGAACCAACAGTGAAGGGGAGGAAACTGGGACTCAAGTCAACGGTTTGGACCAGAAGGAAGAAATAAACATTCAACCAGAACACAATGAAGAAACAAGAATTCAAGAAAATGAGGAGAGGCTTAGGAATCTCTGGGACAACTTGAAACATTCCAACATCCGAATGATAGGAGTGACAAAAGAAGAAGAAGAGCAAGAAATTGAGAAGAATTAAATTTACTAAATAAATTTAATCCTTTTGGAAACATTATGCTGGCTTTTCCAGGACAGAAAATATTTTCAAAATCTATTTTTAGAATGTTTTGCCTAAGTAAATTGATTTAGATAAGATTGTTAAATAGAGAGGAGTCAGGAGTCGTGATATATGAGAAGAAGAGCAAAAAATAGATTTCCAGGAAGTCCAGGAAGCTCAGAGAGTCTCCAAAATGTTGGACCCAAGGAAGCACATAGCAAGGCACATCATAATTAGGTTACCCAAGATTAAAGATAAGGAGAGAACCCTAAAAGAAGCAAGAGAAAAGGAGACAGTTACCTACAAAGCAGTTCCCATAAGACTATCACCTGATTTCTGAAAAGAAACCTTGCAGGCAAGAAGGGTCTGGAAAGAAGTATTCCAAGTCCTGGAAGGCAAGGACTTATATCCAAGATTGTTCTATCCAGCAAAGCTTTTATGTAGAATGGAAGGGCAGATAAACTGTTTCCCAAATAAGGTCAAGTTAAAGGAGTTCAGCATCACCAAACCCTTATATGAAATGTTAAAGGGATTTATCTAAGAAAAATAAGATGAAAAAATATATACAGTAAAATGACAGCAAAGTCACAATTATTAACAACCACACCTAAAATAAAAACAAAAACAAACTAAACAAACAACTAGTATAGGAACAGAATCACAGAAATGGAGATCACATGGAAGGTTATGAACAGGGGAGTAGGAGGGGGAGATCGGGCAAAAATGTACAGAGAATAAATAGCATAGGTGGTAGGTAGTAAACAGACAGGGGGAAGATAAGAATAGTATAGTCAATGTAGAAGCCAAAGAAGTTATACCCACGACCCATGGACATGAACTAAGGGAGGAAAAGCTGGTGGGAGTGTGGTTGCAGGGCAGAGGGGAATAAATGGGAGGGAAATGGAATAATCACAGTAGCATAATCAACAAAAAATATTTTTAAATTATAAAAAAGTAAAAGTATTTTTTAAAAATCCTGAGTTCCAGCCAGGATGGAGGCATAAGTAGTTGCACTGTGCCTCCTTGCGCAACCAAAACTAAGGACAACAAAAATTGAGAAACAAAAAACAACCAGAAGAGAGAGAAATTAACCAAATGGAAGTCTGACTACCGTACATCCAGACCGGTAAGGAGGGGCAGAGTCAGAGGCCTATGGAGAGAGGTCGAGGGGTCTCGGCAGGAAAAAGCGGTGGCTGGAAGATGCGGGCACGCAGGGTGCAGACAGCAATTGGCAGACCCAGAAGCGAATGGGCAGCTGACGGATCGGTGGCAGACCCTGGGCGTGGGAGGCAACAAGCAGACCACAGCCACACATTCACACTCAGACAAACTAAGTGAAAACGGGCAGCAACACACACTGCACAACCCAGGGACCCAGTGCTGCTGGAAAACAAAGCCTAAGAGCACCGACTGAAAACACCTGTGGGAGTTGAGGCCAGGAGATTCTCTCAGCCACACAGGAAGCTCCTTGGGCAAACCCATAGAGTCCGAGAAAGTACACAAGCCCACCTGCTTGGGAGCCAGCAGCAGAAGGACCCAATTTGCTTGTGGGAAGTGACAAAGGGGATTGAAGTCCTAGAGAAAGCAGAGCAGGCACCATTGTTTCCTCTCAGACCCCTCCCCCACATACAACGTCACAACCCAGCGACTGGGGTGCCCCACCCTGGTGAACACCTAAGGCTCTGCACCCGTACGTAACACCTGCAACCAGACCAAAGGAAAATAAAAAAGATGGCTCAAACAGAATCAAAAGCCCCAGATGCAGTTTCTTTAAGTGACCAAGAGATAGCCAACCTATCAGATGCACAGTTCAAAGCACAGGTGATCAGGATGCTCACAGGATTGGTTGACTTTGGTCATAAACTAGATGAACAAATACAGGCTATGATAAGAGGAATGAAGGAAAACGCACAGGTAACCAACAGTGATGGGAAGAAAACTGGGACTCAAATCAATGGACTGGACTAGAAGGAAGAAAGGAACGGCCAAACAGAAAAGAATGAAGAAACAGGAATTCAAAAAAAAAAAAAAATGAGGAGAGGCTTATGGACCTCCAGGACATCTTTAAACATTCCAACATCCGAATTCTAGGGATACCACTAGGGGAAGAGGAAAAACAAGTGGAAAAGTTATTTGAACAAATAATAAAGGAGAACTTCCTCAATCTGGCAAGGGAAATAGACTTCCAGGAAGTCCAGGAAGCTCAGAGAGTCCCAAAGAGGTTGGACCCAAGGAGGAACATGCCAAGGCACATCATAATGACATTAGCCAAGGTAAAAATGAAGGAGAGAATTCTAGAAGCAGCAAGAGATAAGGGGACAGTTACCTACAAAGAAGTTCCCATCAGAATGTCAGCTGATTTCTCAAAAGAGACCTTACAGGCAAGAAGGGGCTGGAAAGAAGTATTCCAAGTCATGAAAGGCAAGGACCTACATCCCAGATTGCTCTATCCAGCAAAGCTTTCATTTAGAATGGAAGGGCAGATAAAATACTTCATAGATAAGGCCAAGTTAAAAGAGTTCATCATCACCAAGCCCTTATTATATGAAATGTTAAAGGAACTTACCTAAGAAAATGAAGATTAAAAATATAAACAGTAAAAAGACTTCAAATTCACAGTTAGTAACAACCATACCTAAAACCAAAGCAAACTAAGCAAACAACTAGAACAGGAACAGAACCACAGAAATGGAGATCACACGGAGGGTTAGCAACAGGGAAGTGGGAGGAGGAGAGAGGGGGAAAGATATAGAAAATAAGTAGCATAGACAATAGGTAGAAAATAGACAGGGACGGAAAAAATAGTATGGGAAATGTAGAAGCTAAAGAACTTATGATGCATGGAGATGAACTAAAGGGGGGGAATGTGGGTGGGAGGGGGTAGGCAGGGTGGAGGGGAGTGAAAGGGGAAAATGGGACAATTATATCAGCATGATCAATAAAAAAAGTAAAAAAAGAAAGAAAGAAAGAAAAAATCCTCCTGACTATCTTGCTTCTTTGCTTTTTCACAGGAAGAATTCATTTGTGTAGTTTCTGACCCTTCAACAATGTTGATTAGTTTTTGGGTGGAGGAGTGCATTAAATTTATAATTTTTAAAGGAATACTATGTATTTATGATATTGAACATTTTTATTCAAAAATATGATATCTCCATGTAACCATTTTTGTGTCCCTCAGACGTTTGTATGACATATGGATGGATTAAAGTGAAGAGAATATGAAGAGGGATTATAATGGTGCCTACCTCATAGAATTATTATAAAAAGGAAATGAAGATAATATACAGTACCTGGCTCTTAACCATGTTTAACAAATGTAATGTAAAAAAAAAAGTTAATATTTGAAACTTTACAACTACATAGAAATGAGAATGTGTTTAAATATATATATACATATATATATATACACATACATATATATGCATCACAGATCACTATAAGTTTAAAATAAATAAATAATAGGTTTAAAAATAACTGATAATAGTTTCAGATTAATTAGTTTTTCACAAGTAGATAGTGAAAAATTTTATTATTATAAGGCTCAAAAATCACTCCTAGTTTAGACTCAGAGGCCAGTGAGTTCAATTTGTTGTTACTATAAGAAAACCATTAAACTGGAGTCTGGAGACTCATCCTTGTCTTGGTTATCCTTTGGGTATATGACTATAGTCACCCAATTTTTCTCCCTTTCCCCTGTTTCATCTGTAAAATGAGGTAACTAGTTCTCAACAGCATCACTTGGGGATCTCTGCCCAGAATCTATTATGTCTGAAGAGGGCAATATTCAGCATAAGAATTTGACTGTGATCTCCAAATAATTTTTTGAAGTCAGTATATTGAGAAACAATGTGCATACATTAATACAAACTCACTGTAAATGTACTTGGTGAGGTCATAAAAGCACACACATCTGTAACACCAAATAAATGTATAGAACATTTGTATTAGTCTAGTCCCTCACGACTCCTTGAAGTCAATTCTTCCCTCACCCACAATTTTCATTGAATGTTGATTCATATGCTCTTATTTCTGCTCCGTATATATGCCTTACTACTTTCCCTGAATATTCAAATTTCATAGTTGATTTGCAAGTCAAAAGTGCTGTGACTTAATGATGTTTATATAATTAATTTCATCATTGCATGAGCCACCATATTCTTTTGATTCTGTGGCCACAGATATCAACCATAATCCAGATGTACTAATCTAAATTAGGCATACCATTAGTTACACACACACTCCAGCAAGAAAGTCTTCATAAACCACTCAAAAGTTAAACATGATTCCATGTCACATTAGTGATACTAGTAGTATCATCTTTGCAAATGAAAAAGTTACTTGCTTACAAATCAAAGAAAATCTGCCTAAAATAAATTTGTATTTGTTAATAACATATTTTTCCTTTTAGAAAGGTATTTTTCCTCCTATCTCCAACAGTCAGATTATAGTCTCTAAATATTATACTATTCTTCACTGAGAGAAACTGAGAGAGCCAATTTCCTTGGAAAATGGCTAATTCCAGATATTGGGTAGAAAATTTAAAAAGATAAGAATGGGATATATTATTTTTCCAAAAAGAACAGAAGCTATCAAATACTGATGCGTTCATGGTAAAAGGAAATTGGTAGTTAATTAGTTTATGTGGCCTAACTTGCGACAATTTCTGTTTTGTTCTTTTTTAATCTTCACCTGAAGAAATGTTTATGGATTTTCAGAAGGGTGGGGGAGGTAGAGAGAGAGAGAGGCAGAGACAGAGAAACATCAATGTTAGAGAGAAGCATAGATCAGTTGCCTCCCATTCATACCCTGACCAGGGATCAAACTCTCAGTCTAGGTATGTGCCCTGACAGGGATAAACTTTTGGTGAATGGGACCATTCCCCAAACCACTGAGCCACTTGGCCAGGGCACAATTTCCATTTGTTTTTTGTTTTCTAAATAGTGGACACAATGGAGTAAAATACTTTAAATAAATATACACATATATAATCAAAATTTAAAAATACTAGATTAATAATATCCTCACAATGTATGTTATTAGAATATCATCTAATTATTCAGAAAATTAATAAATAAAAGGATAGTATCAAGCATTATTTGCTTGATACTACAACATATTTTAGCGTTTTTGCAACATATTTAGCATTTTTTAATATATTAGTCTACTAATATTCTAGACAGTGTGGCTTAAATAGCAGAAATTTATATTTCACTTCTTCAGAAATGGAAGTGCTAGATCAAATTGCTAGCTGTTTTAAAAAATATATATATTTATTTATTTTAGAGAGAGAGGAATGGAGGGAGAAAGAGAGGGGAAGAACATTAATCAATTGCCTCTCACATGCACCTTGACAGAGGACCAATCCTGCAACACAGGCATGTACCCTGACTGGGAATCAAACCAGTGACATTTTGCCTTGCAGGATGACAGCCCAACCAACTGAGGCACGCTGACCAGGGCAAGGCTGTTTTGTTTTTTGTGAGAACTCTTTCCCTGGCTTGCAGAAGGTGATGGCCTTCTCTGTTGTCCATGTACAAAATCTGTCAAGAAAAGGTCCAGCCATTGTTAATATGAGAACATTCTTTGCAACGTCAATGTAAGCTGGCAACCAAAGAAAGTGGGCTGGATTGCACATGTGTGAACAATGACAACTTCACTGTACTAGTCAGTGGGGGCAGTAGACACCACTGAGTGAGCATGCATACTATGTAGCCATCACATTCAAAATGACTAGGTGAGCAGAGGAACAAACCTATATCGAATTTTGCATTAAGCCTGACTGTTCCTCTATGGAAACTATTGGGATGATTCAGAAGGCCACAGCTATGGGCAACTGGTGATTGGCAGCTTCATCATGACAATGTGCCCACTCGTGCATTATGTCTCATATTATGTCTCATGCAGTTTTTTGGTGAAACATCAAATCACCCAGGTGATTCAGTCCCTCTTCAGCCCAGGTTTGGTACCCTGCAACTTCTGGCTTATTCCAAAACTAAAGAGATTGCAGACTGTCAATGAGATTTAGGAAAATAGAATACACCAGGAGATTGAGAGAACTGTATGAGGTACCAAGGTATCTACTTTGAAGGGGACTGAGGTGTCATCGTCCTCTGTACAAAGTTTCTTGTATCTGGTGTTATCTTCAGTAACTGTCTCCATTTTGTATATTACATGATTAGATACCTTCTGGACAGAACTTGTATAGTTCTTTCCTCAGTGGGAAGAGAGCAAGCTCTGATGTCTACTTATAAGGGCACTAATTTCTTCATGTGGCCCCACTCTCGTGATCTCATCTAACCCTAATTACCTTCCAAAGGCCCCATTCCAAATACCATCCCATTAGGGGTTAGAGCTTCAGCATATGAATTTGGGTGGGGGAATAAAACATTTAACCCATAACAGTGAAAGGTTTTTTTTAAATAAGAATTCTAGTTGCTAAATGCAGAAGAATGGTGAAACAGAAATTAAGCATTTCATATCTTGCAAAAAATAAAAAAAAATGTACTAGATAATAATCATCTGTGGATTCTGAAGCCATGGCATAAAAATACTTATAGGCAATTTTTTTTTTATTAGAGGAATAAGCCTAACTCTAAATGAGCCCAATGATTCATATTAGCATCACTGAAAGTGTGTGGTGGATTGAATGAATGGTCCCAATTCTTCAGCCCTTTTTTATATCCATTTTTTTTTCCAAGTTTAACTTGGTTTGGTCATTTGGTTTCCTTTGTCCAACTGCACATTTATAGAAAAACTATGCCAGGTTCAAGCCTAGGCTTTAGGAAACTTCATGGGTTTTCTCTTATCCCCTTATGGCTTTTCCATTCTGTTGAGAAATAAGCCTGATGCTCCAAGGTAAATGAGAGGTATTTGAAACACAGCTCCCCTCGTCATCAGAGCCTGATATGTAATTATCTTCCTGGTGTATAGACTAAATGAAGCACAGCTGATTCACACATCCATGAAAATAATAAACACTTCTTGTGTGCCACTGAGATTTTGTGGCTTTTATTTTTCTCCCCACCAGTATTATTGTGCTAATAGCTCAGTTATACAAAATGAAATGAATTAATACTATACATCTCATGTGATGTAACAAGAAAGATATCTCACAGCCTATGAATCATTCTTGCCCAAAATAATTGAACTATAATCTACTATTCAATTATTGAGAATAAAAGAACAAGTTAAATAATATCACAAAGAAACAGTTGAACATTCTGTGAGTCAAGTGATTCTTTTTACAAAAAAAGTAAAAAAAGGCCCAAAAAGAAGAAATAAAGAGAAAAATAATAGGACAGTTATAAAAAGAGACTTCAGAAATATATCATCCTAGTACCCCTTAAACTTATATAGTACTGTATGTAAATTGTCTTGATAAAGTTGGTAAGTGCTGCAAGTGGATATTGGGTACTTATTTGAGCCAATCCATTATAAGGAAAAAAATGAGACAATCAGTGTAATGTGAATATGAAATGGATATTGAGGAATTATTCTTTTTTAATATTTTTTAATTGTTGCTCAAGTAGTTGTCTCCCTTTCCCTCCCCATGACACCCCCCCATGCCGATCCCCACCTCTCACCCTTGAACCTACCCCCTTTGGTTTTGTCCATGTGACCTTTATTTATACATGTCCATTGATGGGCCTACCCTATTTTCTCAAATTATCCCTCTCCCCCCACCCCTCTAGTGATTGTCAGTTTTTTCTTTATTTTCATTTCTCTGGTTATATTTTGCTTGCTTGTTTGTTTTGTTGATTAGGTTCCACTTATAGGTGAGATCACATGGTATTCATCTTTCACCACCTGGCTTACTTCACTTAGCATAATGCTCTCCAGTTCGACTCATGCTATAATGAAGGGTAGGAGTTCTTTCTGCTGCATAGTATTCCATTGTGTAAATGTACCACAGATTTTTTATCAACTTATTTACTGATGGGCACTTAGGCAGCTTTCAGCATTTGGCTATTGTAAATTTTGATTCAATGAACATTGAGGTGCATAGGTTCTTTAGAATGGATGTTTCAGGATTCTTAGAGTAGGATTTGAGCAGTGGAGTCACTGGATCAAAGGAATTATTCTTTCTTTCCTTTTTAATCATTTTTATTAATGTTTGAATACATTTGTCTCCATTTTCCCTCCATCATTTTACCCTGTCCCACCTACTCCCACCTCCCACCCTCAATTCTACCCCACTTTGGTTTTGTCCATGGGGCCTTTATACATGTTATTTGATGACCCTTTCCCTTCTTTCACCGTTATTTCCCTCCCCACACTCCTCTGGTTACTGTCAGTTTGTTCTTAATTTCATTGTCTCTGGTTATATTTTGCTTGCTTGTTTTTTTATTTTGCTAATTAGGTTCCTCTTATAGGTGAGATCATATGGTATTTGTCTACCGCCCCATGGCTTGTATCATTTAGCATAATACTCCTTGAAAGTTCCATCCATGCTGTTGGGAAGGGTAGGAGCTCCTTCTTTCTACTGCATAATATTCTACTGTGTAAATGTACCACAGTTTTCTGATCCAGTCATTTCCTGATGGGCACCTAGGCTGCTTCTACCACTTGGCTATTATAAATTGTGCTGCTATGAACTTTGGGGTACATAGGTTCTTTTGAATTAGTGTTTCAGGATTCTTGTAGTATAATCCTAGCATTGGGATTGCTGGACCAAAAGGCAACTCCATTTTTATTTTTTGAGGACATTTCACACTGTTTTCCACAGTGGCTGCACCAGTCTACATTCTCACCAACAGGGTGCTAGGGTTCCTTCTTCTCCACAACCTCTCTAATATTTGTTGTTTGTTGATTTGTTTATGATGGCCATTCTCACCTGTGTGAAGTGGTAGCTCATTGTGATTTTAATTTGCTTCTCTCTGATGGCTAGTGATGTTGAGCATCATTTCATATTTCTCTGGGCCCTCTGTATGTCCTTGGAGAAGTGTCTGTTTGGGTCCTTTGCCCATTTTTTAATTGGATTGTTGTCTTCCTGGTGTGGAGCCATGTGACTTCTTCATATGATGCAGACACTGGCCCACAGTGTCTGCAGCGTATGGATAAGACATGAGATAAATTCACACAGACTACTAAGTCCTGTGGAGGAAAAGGGATGGCACAGCTACCCTCTCAAGGAGAAGGTGCCTGGGAGTGGCCTGGCAACTCTCTCAAGAGGAGAGTGCTCTGATCCTTGTCTTCACCGATTTTTATTGGATCAATTTGCACAGGAATACAGGTACAGTTTATTAATCATTGTCAGGCAGTAAGGATAAAATGATAGATAGCATACAAAGAACTATTAGGGCTCCTTCTGAGTCAGGGTCTATCACCTAAAAGGCTACAAAACTTAAGGGAACAAACTCATTTCCTTCCCAGGCTTTTATCATTTAATTAAGTGCATTCTTAGCAAAGCAGGTTTCACAGGAGTTTATGTATTCTTTCTCAGGCCTGATTACCCAGGAAACCTGCACTTTCCAGCACAGGGCTGCACCACCCTCTGTCATTATTTCAGGATTAAGTCAGGCAGAGGATGCAGGATAGCCAAGAAGTTAGGAGACTTCTTGCAGGCAGGATGAGGACTCAGGCTTTGTCAAGGCTGAAGGGCAAGGGTCCATCACCCCTTTTTGCTGTAGTCCCCCAAGTCCTTCCCTGAAGCCTCCATGTGATCATGTCTGAATCTTAGGTCATTTCCCCCATGGGGAATCTTACCCATCACTGGCTAATTGATCAAGCATTGGGGGAGAGTTATGGGAAAAGGAGCAGAAACAGTGCTCCTGCCAGAGAGATAAGCTTTGTCTCCTTAGTAGCTTATGGTCTGAAGGTCACTTACTCAGCCTTAGCCATGAGGGGGTTACAGCTTCTGAAACTAGGCAGAGTGGCTCCCAACATTCATATATTTTAGACATCAAACCCTTGTCTGAGGTATCATTGGCAAATATATTTTACCATACAGTTGGTTCCCTTTCAATTTTGCTAATATTTTCTTTAGCCATGCAAAATCTTTTTATTTTGATGAAGTCCCATTTGTTTATTCTTTCCTTTATGTCCCTTGCTCTAGGGTACATATTGGTGAAAATGTTGCTGCATAGAATATCTGAGATTTTCCTGCCTATATTCTTCTCTACGACTTTTATGGTATCATTATTTATATTTAAGTCTTTTATTCATCTTGAGTTTATTTTGGTGCATGGTGTAAGTTGGTGGTTGAGTTTCATTTTTTGCATGTATCTGTCCAGATCTCCTAACACCATTTGTTGAAGAGGCTATTTTTACTAAATTTTATGGTTTTGGACCCTTTGTCAAATGTTAAATGACTGTAGAGACTTGGGTTTATTTCTGGGCTCTCTATTCTGTTCCATTGATCTATGTGTCTATTCTTATGCCAGTACCAGACTGTTTTGATTACTGTGGCCTTGTAATATGGTTTAATGTCAGGTATGGTGTCCCCTTCTGCTTTGTTCTTCTTTCTCAAAATTGCTGCGGCTATTTGGGGTCAATTATGGTTCCATATAAGTTTTTGAAGTCTTTGTTCTATATCTGTGAAATATGTCATTGGTATTTTAATAGATATTGCATTGAATCTATAAATTGCTTTGGGTAGTATGGACATTTTGATGATGTTAATACTTCTAATATATGAACACGGTATATGCTTCCATTTATTTGAGTCTTCCTGAATTATTGTTAAGTTAGTATGACATTCAAAGCCATGATAATTATATAAAGAAATAGTCTTAAAACTGTAATTGTGGTTAATTCAATAAAAGAAAACTCTTGAAAATATTTCCTCTTACTAAAAAAATAAATTTTAGAAATGTAATTAGCTCCTAGAAATCTTATGAACAAAAATTAAATTCAAAATAGATATCAAGACTTTATTTATTTATTTATTATTTTTAAAGACTTTATTTATTTATTTTTAGAGAAGGGAAGGAAGGGAGAAAGAGAGGGAGAGAAGCATCAATGTGTGGTTGCCTCTCACGTGTTCCCCACTGGGGACCTGGCCCACAACCCAGGCATGTGCACTGACTTGACATCAACCTGGTAATGTTTTGGTTCATAGGCCAGCACTCAATTCACTGAGCCACACCAACCATGGTGATATCAAGAATTTATATGATCTCGCCTATAAGTGGAACCTAATCAACAAAACAAACAAGCAAGCAAAATATAACCAGAGACACTGAAATTAAGAACAATTGACAGTAACTAGAGGGGACACGGGAGGGGATAATGGGAGGAAAAGAGGGAAGGGTCTTCAGGAATATCTGAAAAGGACACATGGACAAAACCAAAGGGGAGTAGGATCAAAACCAAAGTGGTGGTGACTAGGGTGGGGGTGAATGGTGGGGGAAAATGGAGACAACTGTACTTAAACAACAATAAAAAAGTGTTAAAGATTAAAATAAAATAAAATAAAATAAAATAAAATAAAATAAAATAAAATAAAATAAACTTTATTATCCTCCCTAGCCAGATGGTTCAGTTCATTACAGTGTCATCCCATACATCAAAAGGTCAAGGGTTCAATTCCTGTTCAGGGCACATACCTAGGTTGTAAGTTGAACCCCTGGTCAGAAACTGTATGAGAGGCATCCAATCTATGTATCTCTTTCACATCAGTGTTTCTCCCTCTCTCTCTTTCTTTTTTCCACTCTCTCTAAAATCAGTAAACATATCCCTGGGTAAGGATTAAAATAAAAGGTTTGATATCCAACACAATAGAAATTCTAGGCTTAAATTTACAATGGTCCAAAACTGGAGAATATTAATGAAGAGCCACTACCAAACTTCAAGTGTTATGTCTATTAAATAATGTTTGGTATTTATGCAACCAACAAACACTGGAGAATTGACTCAATGAAGTGGCAAAATACTGAACACATTCCACTGAACTCTGATGAGGTACAGAGGGGTCTATTTCCATATATGTGCATATACATACATATTATTTATATGTTTTCCCATCAAAACACATAGAAGAAAGGGAATTATCATTTCCCTTTATATAAAAATTAAAATTAAATTGTATTAAATTCATGTTGATAAGTGCACTCATATATAATGTCTAGTACTCCTATGGTATGTTCTCACTAATCATTTGAAATTGGAAAGAAATTAGTTTCTTTAAAATTGGTATTGTATTTTTTGAAAGAAATTCTTTTATTGATTTATTCCCCACAATTTCAGAAGTCATGGAATAATCTTGACATCAATTATAGCCCATTATTTTTTTCTTTATGAGGACACTACAATTTAGGTTTGTAAACTAGGAAATAGATTCTCACCTGATTGCTACAGTTGTTGAATAAGGTCTGTAACAAGAACAACATGGCACAGAATAAATGCAAAAGAACAAAAATGTGCAAATGATAAATATTTTCTTTAATCTAAAAAATTACCTCTTGTGTCTGGGTGATTGATCACTAACTTTAGAAATGATGGCCTTCAAAATAGTGCTTGACTCAGTGGTTTTTACATTAAACTATAGCTTGTGATAAGAAAAAACCTTTTGTATTTCTTACAGTGCCATAAATGTTTTACCAAAAGAACTTTTATGGATTTAACTATTTATATAAACTATTTAAAATGATAAAATAGACAAAATTAGTCATATAAATCAAGATTTCAGAAAGAATTACAGAAATTACTATTGTTCTTTAGATTGATATTAATATGATCATTTAGTATGTTTAGAAAAGAGATTTTTTAAATGTACAAGTTTTAGTTTTAGAATTTTCAAATTGGGTATATTATATATTTTATCCAACATTTTGTGTCTGATTTTACATTATGAGTATCTTTAGATATGATTATTCAGTGGTGATATATGTATTAATATTGGAGAATTTTGAAAGAAATTTAATGTATTTATCCAGTAATTAGGTCATAAATGCAGATTGTAAAATTGCATTAAGAAAAGAACCAAAAGATAATCAAACTATTTTTGCTTTTCTGTGTTATTATTTATTTGGACTAAATATTTCTGAAAGCTATGTAAAAAATTAAGTCTGGAAATTTATTAATCTGAGTTTATCACTGAACACATATATTTTTCTTAATATAAAAAATATATTACCAAGAAGTGCTGTTTAATCTTTTAAAAAATCTAATAAATATAAATTGAATAAAAGAATATTAATTGAATAACACTTTTCAGACAGGTGTCGAGGCATGGAATCATGGAACTGGGAGGTCCTATACCTATATGTTTTTGATAAAAATCAGAAGGGATACCTTGGGAGTGAGGGATTCCAGTGCCACACCAAACCACCAAGCGCAAGTTTCCAGTGGCAGGAAGATAAGTTTCCATAACTTCTGGCTGTAATAAACAGTGTGGGTTGAAGTAGTGGAAGAAACTGTTGGATTCTCAGGAATCACCTGTTAAAGGGCCCACAAAAGACTTCAGACTTACTCCCTCTGGGCTTCAGCACCAGGGCAGCAGCTGGAAGGGCACCAGTGGCATACAGGAAGAAATCAAAGTGTCTCGCATCAGGGCTAGTGCCAGAGGATAACTTCCTCATAGAGGAAACTCCAGAGGCCAGCCAGCAGCATTGTCCCCTTTCTGAGCTCTCCCACACAGAACCACAGAGCAGCGACACCATATCGGAGACTCCATCAACCTGGTTTACATGGGTTGATCCACACTGGCAATTAATTACCTATGGCTCTATCCTATCCAATTCACCAGTGCAGCTTTCTACAATAGGCCATGTTTCTAACACAGGGAATAAAGGCAGCTCTACCTAATACATAGAAACAAACACAGGGAGGCTGCCAAAATGAGGAAACAAAGAAACATGGCCCAGTTGAAAGAACAGAAAAAAACTCCAGAAAAAGAATTAAGTAAAATGAAGATAAACAATCCATCAGATGCAGAGTTCAAAACAATGGTTCTTATGATGCTCAAGGAACTTGCTGGGTACTTCAACAACACAAAAAAGATGCAGGCAGAAACTTAGGTTATACTGAGTGAAATTAAAAAAAAAACAGGAAATCAACAGTGGAGTGGAGCTAAGAATGAAATCTATGATTTGGAACATAAGGAAGCAAAAACATTTAATCAGAACAAGAAGAATTAAAAAACCCCAAAGATAAGCTAAGGAGCCTCTGGAACAATTTCAAACACACCAACATTTGAGTCATTGGGGTACCCAAAGGAGAAGAGAAGAGCAAGAAATTGAAAATTTATTTGAAAAAAAAATGAAAGAAAATTTCCCTAATTTGGTGAAGGAAATAGACATAGAAGTCCAGGAAGCACAGAGAGTGCCAAACAAGTTGGACCCAAAGAGGAACACACCAAGACACAACATAATTAAAATACCAAGGGTTAAAGATAAAGAGATAATCTTAACAGCAGCAAGAGAAAAGTAGAGAGTAACCAAAAAGGTGTTCCAATAAGACTGTCAGCTGATTTCCCAAAAGAAACTTTGCAGGCAATAACAGACTGGCAAGAAGTATTCAAAGTGATGAAAAGCAAGTGTCTACAACCTAGATTACTCTATCCAGTAGAGCTATCATTTAGAATGGAAGGGCAGGTAAAGTGCTTCCCAGCCAAGATAAAGCTAAAGGAGTTCATCATCACCAAGCTATTATTACATGAAATGTCAAAGGGACTTATTTAAGAAAACAAACAAGATCAAATCTATGAACATTAAAATGGCAATAAATTCACAACTATCAATGATTGAATCTAAAAAACAAACTAAGCAAATAAGTAGAACAGGAACAGAATCATAGATATGGACATCACTTGCAGGGTTATCAGTTGGGAGAAAAAGTACAGAGATTAGGAAGTATGAATTAGTAGGTACAGGATAGACAGGGGGATGTTAAGAACAGTAGAGGAAATAGAGTAGCCAAAGAACTTATATGCATGACTCATGGACATGGACTAAGGGGAGGGGATTGCTGGGGGGAATGGGTGGTACCAGGTGGAGGGTGGCAAAGGGGGAAAAATTGAGACACCTGTAATAGCATAAACAATAAAATGTATTAAAAATAAAGTTGTCTTTATAATAAGGGTAATGCCTCTCATTAAACAATACATTGAAAAACATGCTAATGTCAAATATTGTTGAATAAGGAACATTTATATAATGATATTGTAATTTCTCTCTATTGTTGAACAGTATTCTAACTATTTGCTTTCCTTAAGTAGTAATTTATTTATTTTTGTGTACCATATGATATTCTTAAAAGTAATGCCAATTAATCACAGATGAAATAGCATATGTTCCTTACTCAAAAATTTACTGAGGATTCCATAGTGTTTACCGTTCTGTTTTAGTGCTTAGAGAAAAATAAAATACCAGTTATTTTCTCCATTTTTTTTCTTGGAGTAAGGGATGGTGAAAAGATAATATCATTTTTCAACAATTTCTCTCTATGACTTGCTTTAAGAAAAATATTCTAATCATGCATCTTAATACCATGTAGAAAGAAACTAATCTATATCCATAAACTCTTCAAAACAAAATCTACTAAAAAAATTGAGGGAAGTTGATGAAAGGGAATGACAAGAAGAAAAGCAAAATTCTAGAAGAAGTTTGAAGAGTTAGGAATTTTACCTTATTGACCTACCACTGAAGAACATAGTTTAAAATTCCAGTAGGAACTCTGTTTACAAGAACTCGCCTATTTGTGTTCGCCAATTCCTAAGTTTAAAAGGGATACAAACCCAGAAACAACAACAACAACAAAACAAAATAAGCTTTCATTTGAAACTTCAAAAAAAAAGAGCAATACTTCTGAGAATTCTTGGTTGTTTACAAACTCAACATTCTAACGTTTTCATCAAAAGCTTATTCTGGGAAGTAAATGAAGTAATCTTTTTGGAAAGTAATAGGATTTTATTCCCCTGAGATTTCCCTACAGTGAGGTGACCAATTCCTTAAATCAGCCAGTCAGGTGTGATGATACCTCAAGTCCCAACTGCTTGAAGCACATAAATAATAAATGAAAATGGTATTTGAGTCTGAAAAAATCATCTGTGAGGTCAGGAACCTCCTTTTTGTGAACTCTGTACTATTTGCTGTGCAGTAATAAGAGTTGAAGGTTGGGAGCTTGACCACACACTCCACTTTGCGTTGTAAACTCAAAGTGGCCACTAACCCATCACCGAGCACATCACTGAAGTGGGCTTCTTCCCTCTTTTTTGTCTATTTCACTTTTTTACTGGTATGACTTATTCTTTTACTCCAGGATAGCTGAGAGTCAGAAATATTGGGAAGAAAAGTTACCATTCTTACTGAGCACAAACCTGCTGCTAAGACAGTGTTTTGTATTGATTTTTCCTGAAGCCTGTAATCTTGAAAGCTTGTAACAGAGGATGAGGTAAATATCATTTTATTTGCTCAAATAGGTTTAGATTAGATTGAGATGAAAAAGTAAGGACAGGCCAAATTAGGATTGAAAGCAGCAATTACAGATTACTGTTTCCAGTGGTAACAAGAATGAGTTCTTTCACTGATAAAAAGGAATTGAAAAAAAAAGAATTGATAATATTCTTTATTTTCTAAAATAAATAAGTAAAAGGTAAATATAAAATTTAAATGATTTTTAAGGGTGAAATGTCTTCTTTGAAATCAAAGCATAACTCAGATGGCATGAGTTTTCCTACTAATATAACCCCAGATGTAAATTCTTAGAATTAAAACTAGCAAACCAGTAACATATATTTTTGACTATGCAATAATATCATGTGATTATATTATATATCTAATTTAGCTTAAAAATATCTGACATATAAAACAATAAAATAAACTTTAAAATTCTTTCAATAACATACCTGATTTCAGAAAAAAAAATGTGTATACACCATTCAGATGATACTGACAACTGGGCATGGAATTTAAAAGGTTTAACCATGTCTTATCTTGAGTCTGTTTTATTTCTTCATCTTCTGAGCACTTCAAACATATAAGCTGTTATTCCATCTTTAGATCAGTAGCTTTGAATTGTTCTACCTGTCATTCTGCAGTGACTAGCACAGCTAGATGTCATACAATGATTGTTTGCACTTTCATTCTTTCACACTAAATGGCAATCATTCAGTCCTTTTGATTTCTTTCTTTTATTTAGCCCTGAAGTTTTTACACTAGAATCTCATTAAAGCTGAACTAGCATACTCCTGTCAAAAAACTAATGGAAAAAGTTTAAAAGTGAAATGTGTCCCTTCTATTGTCACTACTGGGGAAGTTGCATCTATCAAGATTTCCCAAGTTCAGCACTTTGATTTATGTTTATTGAGTCTGCTTGTCTCTTATTTCTCTCTACATTTTCATGTAGAAAATGAAGAAAACCCAATGAAACCAGGTTCATTTACATACAAGGAAGGACAGAAATAGAAATATTTATCGTACCCGGTAAGAAAACTAGATAGTTCTTTACCATTTAAATTTATATACTCATGGCAAATAACACTAATGTATATTTTGATATCTAAATAGATTCTGAGTTAGCAAGGCAACTTGCAATTATAAAATTATAATACAGCTTCAAAATTAGGTGAATCTGAATAAATAACTGAATGGTTTACAAGACTGATTATAGGAATCCCTACTTTTCCTTTCATAATCAAGAAAATATTCTTTTTATAGGGCAAAAACCTTATGATCAAGGTGAGGATATTAACTATGACTAAAAATGAGAATTAGTAACAAGGATAGCTCTTAAATTGTATAAGATTCATTTATGTATGTTTGCTCCATTGTGTGCAGAAGAAAATTGTCTGGGTCATATTCATATAATCTATGCACCATGGACAATGACAAATATATTCATTCAACATGAATCTCCTTTCATTGTGTGTTGCTGTTCTGAAGATAAGTGAAATAGATTGTGTGCAGGATGATCCTTTCCTGAATTCCACAAAATAAGATAAGTGTCTTCAGAATGCTGGCAAATTAATCCCAGTGAAATTATGAACCACTGACTAAAGATTCAGCCAGAAAGGAGTAGAAATGACAAGGGTGATTGTTGTGATTTTGAAAGTACCTTTGCTGTTCCTGCTGTATTTTTTAGCTGACACTATAGTATATTTTGTTCCCAAATTCTTCCTCCAGAAATGACATATCTAATATATCTTAATTGGGTTTATAGATTATATGTAGGATATTTATAATTGCACACATTGCTGTCTTCCCCTCTCAATATGTTGATAGGATTTTAGCTTGAGAACTGTAACACAATTTCATTATCATTTTTAAAGTCTTTATATCTTAATCATGAACTTGTAAGAAATGTTAATGGCATCCAAGTGATAAATTTTCTAAATACATTTTGGTAAAAATGAAAAAGACGTTAGAAAATATATTTTTTTCCTCATGTATCTTTTTTTTTTTTTTAAAAAGCTTTATTTTCCGAGAGAGAAGGGAGGGAGAAAGAGAGAGAGAAACATCAATGAGCGGTTGCTGGGGGCTGTGGCCTGCAACCCAGGCATGTGCCCTGACTGGGAATCGAACCTGCGATCCTTTGGTTTACAGGCTGTGCTCAATCCACCGAGCTATGCCAGCCAGGGCTTCCTCATATATCTTAAGTATTTTCTGGACGACCTGATGCAGATGAACATTTTCCAAAATTTACATAAAGAAATCTCTAGATTACATAAAATTAAATTATTCACTAAGAAATTCTAATGCCTGCAAGGGAAAAAATTAAAGTACACTCTTAAGTAATACCATCCTAAACAAAATAAGAAGGTTTAAATTCAAGAAAATGTACTGTGCCCTTTAAAGTGGACTTATGATGATATGTTTTACAAATTTATATGCATGCGTGTACACAGCCATGTGTGATGTTTGAAAATAAATAAGTTTTAAAAAGTAAAATATTAAAGAAATCATATATATTCCATGAGCTAGTACAACAAATAAACTTATTGAAATCTATACATGCTTTTATCCAGAGTTTTAAGTTTCATTTGTAAATATAATAATATTTATCATTTTTCTGAGATTAGAAGCAATATTTAAAATATGATTACATGTATAACTTCACTGGATTTTTTTAACCAAATTATTACCATTGTTGTAAAGGCTGTATTAGGTATATAAGATCTCTAAGGGCAAATAACGAACTTCTTGTTTTCTTTCTGTGAGGTGATTACACCAGCTAGTCGCACTCCACTGTGCTGGAGAGACAGCCTGCTGAGTGATGAGCAGTGTGGGATGAGGCTTGAGAACGTGCATCTTCAGGCCACATCTGGGGTCTTTCCACTAGGTTCTGCTGCTGTTACCGGGAGAGTGAAGCCAGGCCCATCTGGGTGGCCTGGAAGATGCTTGTGTTTTCAGGGCCTGTCCCAATGAAAAGAAGGCTTTTTTTCTTTCTTCTCCAAGCAGTCTTGCTTGAAAGACCATCATTGTTACCACAATACTATTTGGGTGAAATATTTGTGAAATTCAGCATGCTGTGCCATACAGTTTGAGAAGCCGGAGAAAATAAATTATTATTTGAATTAAGAACATGCAAACAAATTGCTTTTTTGTAGTTGGAAGCCTGCTTGATTTTGAGCATCTCTGCAGGTGCCTGAGCTCGTTGCTGTATATTAAACAATAAGAAAGACGGCAACAAAACCAGCAGGCAAATACTATAAACAGAACTGGTGAATGCTGTGCCAATTTACCCAAACAATTCTCCGCATGTGCCTTGGCGATTATTTGAAATATCCCTGTTGTTTTCCACAGTTTGCTTATCCCAATCTTGCATATGTGACTGACAACTTAAAAGTATTGGCTCCATTTGTGGAAAACAGGCAGAAACACAAAAATAAGAGGTTCTATGGTACTGATGGTACAATTACAACCCAGAAATAACACTGAAAAGATAAAATGGAGAAATATATTTTCTAATGTTACACACGAATCTCAGTGTTTAAATTCAACTTTTGACAAGCTACGATTGAAAACCACTTAATTGTTTTCTGACAAATCTACTTGAAATTTCCCCATAGTCCTTTATAATTTGGGAAGTTAAAGTGCATTTGTTGTACCAAATGTTCAGATTTGACATAAAGTACAGCCCTCATTATAATGAAGCTATCAAGGAAAAAGTCAATCATTTGGAAATGGATAGATTGGAACTGACTGACCGGGTTTTGTATGAAATTACAAATTATTACTAGGGATGTGAATAAGAACAAAAACTACAGTTCAATTTGATATTATATAAACAGATTCATTGCCAAGAGAAAGATTATATATTAACTTGTCCTTTGAGGACAATGATCTTCTGCATTTTAAATGCAATGAACTAATAAATATTTTTGTAGTTTGTGCTTCCCCCACACTAGATTCTCTCAAAACTTAATTAAACTAAGTTGACAACTAAAATTTTCACTATGTCAGTGGTCAGGAATTCATACATTTCAGAGTATCTTTCTATATACATTGAACTCTGCCCTTAAAACCTCAATTTCTATTTGGTCCCTTGCCACTAGCCCTAGAATGTTTAGAAATGAAAACAATTGATTACACAATTTGGTCAGTTCACAATATTTTTAAAATTATTGATTGATTTTGTAGCCCTTGCTATGTACAAGCCCTGCACTTGTGGAAATAGTAGGGGAAATTAGGTCTCTTCGCTACTAACTTCAATATCATCTTCTGTCCTGATACTATAATTATAATTATATATAATAATTAACATATAATTAAATCCTGAAAATTTACATGAGTTCAAGTTGTTTATGTCTGAAATGGGATTTCAAGCAATGAGTGAAGACATAAGTAATGCTTCACGCAGAAGTTTAGATTTAATTTTACACTTCATAGGTGGGTGGTTTTTTAAGATGCAAAGTTGAGGACAAAAGGCACTTCTATTAATAACATGTTAGGAAGATGGTGTGATGAAAAAATTCTGTATTAAGGTGGAAATATCCTGAGAGAGGTGAAATAATAACTCATATAATTTCAGGGTTGTTACAAATAAGGAAGATAGTCAACTCTTCCACTCTCATTCCATTTTATAATTCAGGAATATGAAATCTCCATGCTCTTGTTTCTCTATACTTTTTTATTAACTTGATAAAGCCAACATTGGATTAATACCACTATGACAACAATAACTCATACTAGGTTTTACATGACAACTATATATACCATTTTTTTAAACAGTCATGATCAGGATCACTTCAAATTCATCTTTTAAAATTTCAGTTAGACCATCGGCTCCCAGGCTAATCCTTTGTAGTAATCCTTGGTGAACTCACTCTTCTATTCCTCCCAGTGATACCTTCAAGTCCCCATTACTTTTCTCAAAGAGTCAATACTCAACATTTATACCCCAAATTCTGTGCTCCAGTCTCCTTTCTAAGTGTCTCTTCTCACTGGGCTTTTAGTGAAAACACCTATTTGATACTTTTTTCCTATGAACCACAAGAACAGGGAAAAAAGAAAAAACACCCAGAACTTCAAAGACCCAGTTTGCATGTTGCTTTCTGTGGAAAACGTAGGGTGCGTGGCCCCCTGTACTCCTGCAGTGTCCATGTTATTTCTGCTCTGAGCTTCTAGTCCACAGGCTTGCCTCATCCACTGGGCTGTGGGTGCTGTGGGGTCAGCTATGGCTGCTGCGTGGCTGCTGAATTGGCAGTTCTGGGTAAGTGTTAGGTAAATATTTGGGAAACAAATCAATGAATGATG
Organism: Tonatia bakeri; assembly: GCA_004024845.1. NCBI lineage: Eukaryota > Metazoa > Chordata > Mammalia > Chiroptera > Phyllostomidae > Tonatia > Tonatia bakeri. The sequence continues at coordinate 21,999 of PVIA01007477.1, forward strand.
GGTTATGATTGTTCTGCTCCCTTATACTCTTTTGAATTTTCCAAATTTCCAAACATGAACATCTATATTTCAAATATAAGACAAACTGAAAGAAAAATATAAACCATAATAAAATAAAGGTTGTTTGTCATTTGGAATGATAAGTTGAATGGAACTGTGGCTAAAGCTGCTGGCAGCCAAAGCAGTTATTGAAACTGCTTTTCTATTAAGAATGGGACATTGATGCTTCTGGATTTTCATAACAAAATATCAAATATGTCATATGTTTTTTTAAAGAAACAATTGGATCTAGATATAATAAATAGATATTTTAGATCTTATATGTGTTGTACATAAATCAGTATCTCATGTATTACAGTACTTTTATAGTTTAAGTATTCTAATGGTTTGCTAGTATATTAGTATTACTATTTATTTTATTTGTGTAATGACAAAATTAGCTTTGGAATGTTTAGTTCTCAATGTAATCAATTAATTTTAGACCATAGGTCTTGGATAACAAAATAGCACCATCAAGTGGAAGCAAACTCAAATTCCATACCTGCCTCACAGGGGCTGCACAGTTCTCCTGGCTCACGGCTGGAGTTTGCACTGATTTTCAGTGCTGTGATTGTCAGGTCCGTGTTTGAGATGTTTGACAAACTGGCTAATCCTTTCACAGTGGGAATGATCTCCTTGTCCCTCTTCCTTTCTTTTCTTGCATCTTTCTTGTCCCTGTATGATTTGTCTTCACCTGCCCTTATTATAGTCTTAATTTCAAAGTTTATATCACTTTTCTCCATATAATCTGTTACTCAGTGATACATTGTTTTAGAAAAGTCTCCCATTGTCTTATTATATTTTACTGCTATACCCCAAACTAAAAATGGTTACCAGCTGGAAGTACTGCATATATTTCTGTAGCATGGTTATTGACACATACTAAGTGCTCAATAAATTTGAATTGATTTATTGACTAATACAACAGATCCAATTTTCCTCCACATTTTATATTAGCAGCAAGAAAAAAGCCCTTTTTAAGCTAAGATCTCACCATTTTTTGAAAGGCAAAGTAAAAAAGACTACTAATCTGAAAGAGAAAAGGTTTGTCTAGAGTAAAATTAAGACACAGTTGAGTACAACAATACATCAGATACTACAATGGTTATCAAAGCTACAGTACTTGCTTTCATAGCAAACAGAAACAAAATTACATCTATAGGTCAGATATAAAGATAGAAGAATAAAGAGCAAGAGGGAATATTCTTGAGGGCCAATTGAAATGAAATCTTAAAACAAAGTTTTGATTGACCTCCCATTTATAAACATTGCTTTGCATTTACTCTAAACACTTTTAAAGTCTGAATTCTAAAATGACTTATAATCAATATAACAGCTAGACATAAATATCAGCATAGGTTGCAGAACAAGTACTCAGATGAAACACTGATGTTTATTATTGGTTTTGTGAGTATCCCTCATGTTACAGTAACTATAGGACACTTTAAGAAAGTCCAGGAAGCTGTTGAAGGGTACTGTAAAGACCAGAGGGAAAGTAGAGAGCCTCATTTATCAAACTCCATTCAATATTGATTTAGTATCATCCGTATCTTTCACTACTAAGATGACCTTGAACACAGAACTGAAAATAGTTAACACGCATATGTTAAAATTGAGAAACACAACTGTATAGCTTAAATGTCTTTAGCCACCTGAATTCAAGCTGGTTCTTTTGCTTCATAATCCTCCCTGATCATCTAGATATTATTGTAAACTTACCTACCCAGTGCATTAGATTTGATCCTCTAGAAACTGAAAACATACTGAGCATTTATGTAATAACCTTATTAAAAGCTGCCCTTATACTTTTTGCTTAAGGCAGAAGGGGTTTGAATAATCCTGTTTACAATGCAGGTAATTGCTTCTTTTGTTTCCCTATAGCCTTAGTAAAAATCGTGGTTTAATTTTCTTCTTTTTCTGTGACACTGTAAAACACAATGGCCCTTGTAAAAAGCCTGAGAGATGCTTCTAGAAACGTTAGCTCATTTATATGCCCCAGATTATCTAATTAAATAGAAATTGTATGTCCTCAGTATAAAACTCCCTTTGATTAAAGTTAGTCTGGCAATAGGGATGAGAAGATAATGAATTTCAGTTACCCAATTTACAAAAGTTGCTATGAGCTAGCCTTTTAAAAAGAATCACTTAAAACTTAGATACAAATAATTTAATAAAGAGAACTTAAATTTTCAAAATATTGATGAATTCAGCTTCAACCCTCCCTAGTCTACTAGTGATGCGATGATTCCTAAAACAATGAAGACTTTTGTAGCTTTGCACATGCATTTCTGAAAAAAATTTCTATTTCATGCTACAACCACTGCCCTCCATCCTCCCAATGTCTGTCACTGACTGTCAGTTCCTGTGTGGTGGTATGGCCTAAGCTGGGAGATCCATTTTTGGAGACAGGTCAAAACCACAGTAAGATTCAGGAGTATAGAAAACCCATTAGTGTTGAAGGGGCATGCATGTTATTATCTCCAATGAAGCAAAGCAATCAAGGATTTTAATAACGATAAATTCAAACATACAAATAGGCAAAACAAACATTATCAACAAACCCTCCTGAGTCTTGGTGAAAGACTGGAATCCACAAGAGAGCAAATATAGTCTCTGGAAATTTGGAACACAGTATTAGAGGGACACAGGAAAAAAAGCTGCAAAAAGCCAAGAGGTTAGAATGTTCATAGGCCATTTAGTCTGAAGTGGCCAAGTTTCTAAATCTGCATTTTTCTGCAAAGTGTTTTCATAGATTTTGCCTTATACAAGTGTCATTAGGATACAGTAAATAAAATATATTTATTTATTAATTGTTATTATATTTTCTTACTTTTTAATCTTATATTTAGCCTCAATGGAAATATTAATATGTATAAAATCAAGAGCTGATGTAATAATTTTTCATGTAATATGATATACCTGTGTAAAACTTTAAAACAAAAACACTTTAAACAAAAAGTTCATCTGCCTAATTAATACCTTGTGCTGAAAGTTCTAGTTACACCAGAGTTTGGGAAAATGAGTCCAATTAACCATATTTCTATAAAGAGAGAGTGCAGAGTCCTTTATGCCAAGACAGAGGGAACAATATGAAAATGTCATATGAACTTTGTTGGAAATATTCTGTCCTATGCGGAAGCCTCCCTAGTGAAGGTACAGCCACATGGGATCACTGAACACTAGATTAGAGCAGGAGGACTTCTGGTCACATGGTCCAAGCCTGTGGCTCACAAGAAAAGAACTAGGGATCCAGGGAGGTGAGTGACTCCTCCTTGTCCCACAGTTGGTGGGACCTTGTCCCAGAACCCAGAGCCACTGGTTCCCATGACTTTTTTACTCTAATGCCTACTTTGGCATTGAAAGCAATTGTGAATAGAAACAAAACTTGAAAAATGACAATTTTCACACCAATAACTATCCAAAATGTAGCATATAGTTTTCAAATATATGTTATGGTTAAAACAATAAAATAATTACAATAGATACTTACATGGAAAAAATACAAAGCAACCTATGTGGTGAGATTCCCAACATGAGGACATAAATGTACACATGAGTTTACTTTGGACAAACCCGTGCAGTTTAACATAATGATAATGTAATGGTTATACAACTGCCACCAACATAAGACTTCACAAGGTGTTACACTGGTCAGAATGACAGTGAAACCAGGAAGGTGGTGATGGGGTTTAGGGACCAGGAAAATATTACAGGATCCAATCTAAGAGGCAGAATCTCAGGAGCACAGTGGGAGTGTTAATGGAAGCATATATAGTTTTAACTAGTGGAGGCAGAAGGACCATGACGGTGGAGTGACATTGAAAAATTAAGCAATGAGAGAACAACTGAAGAGAAGAAAGCAGGATTGTAGACAGCAGATACTGGGCAGAGTGACAGTCTGGTCTGAGGTTGCTTCTTGGGAGCTGGCATGCTGGTGAGTGTCCTCTGTCACTGCCATCACCCTACCATGTTTTGCAGATTGCTTCTCTTATTTTGTATCTATATTACTGTATAAACTATTTCCTAGGATTCTTCTTTAACCTACACGTACCTGGAGCTATTTAATTAAACAGCAATGAAAAAATAAACAAACAGAAAAGCAACACAAACCCTATAGTTTAAAGTTTCACCGTCAGTTTTTCTCTCAGCATTGTATACACGTTACAAAGTCACGACAAAGTTTCACCTTTTTATTTAGTCTTGAACGACTAAGACTAAATATTTTTTATTTGCTCTGGAGTTAGATTTATTGTTTCCTAGCTAATAATAATCACGAAGATAACAAAATATCAAATTAATTAAAATTTACATGCAGTTTGCAAAACTTCATATTAGCTATCACCACTACTGTTCACTCATTCATGCATGCATTCAATATTATGTATTAAGAACACTTTCTATGATGCAAACATTGTTCTAGATACAAAAATGAATGAAAGAAACAAAGTTCTTGGCTTCGCGAAGCTTATAACATGTAAAGGGGAACATTCATTAAAAGTAGACACAGAGAATAGATGGATAGTTGCCTGAGGGATAGGAGATTGGAAAGATGGGTGAAAAAGGTAAAGGGATTAAGAAGCACAAATTAGTAGTTACAAAATAGTCTTGGGGAGGTAAAGTATAACATACAGAATGATGCAGACACTGGCCCACAGTGTCTGTGTCATTATGGATGAAATGAGACATTCACATGGACTACCAAGTTTGGTGGAGGAAAAGGGACAGCATAGCTTTTCTCTCAAGGGGAACAAAAGCCTTGGCCCTTTCTGTGACTGGCTTTTATTGGGTTTCTCAGCACATTATATGATGGTCCTCATTTACTATGCACAGGTTCCCTTTAGGTGGTTACCTTTTACAGAAAACAAAGGAGCCAATGCTGATAATCCATCACAGAAGAGGGATATTTGCAAATGAAAAGGCAAAAGTGGTTGAACCCCTTACACTCATCCTTGGAAAGTTTAGCGTGGATTTTAGGAAGTCACTTTGCAATAAATGTCCTCAATACAGGGTGAGGGAGATTTTTAGCAAGAGCAAGACTCAAAGTGGCTTGGGCACATTGCAGGCCTGATTCCCTATGGGAGAGCCTATCTGTGGGTGTGGGTTCTGTGCATCTCCAAATGGGAGTTGGACCTATGCCATGCAGAACAGTCTCCTACAACAGAATATAGCCAGCAATGTTGTAGTAACTATTTATGGTGCCAGTAAAGTATATGATTGTATAACCACTATTCTGTACACCTGAAATTATTACAAAATAATGTTCAGTGTAAATTGCAATTGAAAATATGTAAAAAATAATAGCATTGAATATACAGATGATATATTGTAATATTGTACACTTTAAACTTATATAATCTCATTAACCAATGTCACTCCAATAAACAATAAAAAATGTTTCTTCTATAGCTTATTGAAAGAAGACACATACAAAAAATACCCCTACAATCATTTTTATATACATTGAACTTAATTTGGTTAAATTTTATTAAAAATTTTTATAACCTCATTTATAAAGAATATTAATAGATAATTTTGTGTAATGTCTTTGACTAGTTTTCTTTTTTAAAAAAAGTATTTTTTATTTTACTTGTTGTTGCAGTACAATTTCTTACCTTTTACTCCCATCCCTACCCACCCACCCAGCCCTCCCATACTCCTTCCCATTTCCACCCACCCCTAGTTTTTATCCATTGAGGTGTGGATTCCATAAATATAAGTTAGGTTCAATATTCCAAACTAAAGCAATAATTTCACTATAGTAACAAAATTTTTAAAAAGGGGGAAACTACATGATCATCTCAATAAATGCAGAAAATTTATTTGAAAAATTCAAATATCCACCTGATAAAAACTCTCAGCTAACTAGAAATAGAGGGATTATTTTCAACTTATTAAAAACAAAACAAAAACAAATAACTCACACCTAACATCATACCTAATAGTAAAAAACTGCATGTTTTCCCCCTAAGATTAGAAACAAGACAAGAATGTCCATCTTACCACTGCTGTTCAACACTGCACCAGAGTTTCTAGACAGGATGATTAAGCAAGGAACAGAATAAAAGGCATCCAGATTATCAAATGGAAATAAACTGTCTGTATTTATAAAAAAAACACAAAACCCTATAATTTAAAGTAGCCTAGAGAAGAATCACATGTTATATTTCTTTAATCCTCATAGGATGTTTTATAGTATCTTGATGTGATACCAAATACATTTTAAATACCTAATACATTTTTGAAAATTAAAATACAATAATAGCATTGATAACCATAAATTATATATTTATATTGATATAGCAATGAGTGCATTATAGGAATGTATTGGTGTTATGAAAGAATAAAGTATGGGACTAATGTGGGCTGCAATACATTATAAGAACTAAATAGATTCTGAGGTTCTGTACTTTAATTTGAGGCTAAAAGAATGAGAGTCATCTAGAGAGAAAAATATGGAAAGGAAAGGGTGAGCAATGAAGAGACTGGGGTGGGGAGCTCATTTAAAGTAGAAGGAAATGCACACTCAAAAATCCTTTGGTGGCTGAGTGCATAGAGATTGGAAAAACTAAAAGATTGATGCACAGAAAACCCAGAGAAAAAGGATGGGCAAGGATAGAAAGATGCAGAGAGAGGTGTAAAGAAGATTATCTTATGCAGGTTAATAAACCATGTGAAGGTGGATTTATTTAAACCACTCGGTATTTAATTCTAAGAACCCCAGTAACAGCCTTTCATTTTGTAGGGGGGCCCATTATCTCCACTCAGCTCATGTGGTTTATGTACTCCTGGCTGAGGGTGGAGAGTAATCTTAGTTACCCCAGATCCCTCAGTGTTTCCTTTCCCTAGCTTTAACAATTGACTGGAAAGCAGGCAAGTGTCCTCTGGAAGCCCAGATATCATGAGACTGCAGAAACGACTGCACTAGACGCAGACAGTTCTTCCCACTGCAACTGAATCTCAGAGGTACACATTCATTATATTGGGTAAGTGCTAGGTGTGCCTATGGGTACAGACTTTAATTGTACAGTAGAATTCAGCACTTTTCAGCATAATGACCCTTTGAAATTACTAATGGAATTTGTGTATGAAAAAGAGAGAGATAATTAAGGAAAGGGCAGATCTGCAGCTTTCAAGAGAGACAAATGAAAACAGAAATCAGTGAAAAAGAGACTAGAAAGAGATCTCATTATACTATAATGTCCTATTTGTTATAATGAGTCCATAAACGCCTTGATGTGAAGAATTATGTCCTATGTATTACATATAATCCTTCCATGACTTCCCCAACAGCAAGCATCATGGACCTAGACCAACAATAAGAGATCAACAACTAATTAGACTTATTTGTAGTGTGAATTTAGTGGCAGGTTGCAGGGTGACACCTAAACCTAAGTTACCAATAAACAATAGCAATTTATTCACAGATGTCAAAACAGATCAAGGCCACCAAAAGAAAGAGATACAGATACTCTCTGCCTATCATGTAAAGGCAACAGTATCTGTAGGTGACTGTATAGTTTATTCTAGAATACCACCTCCCTATAAGTAATAACATAAGTTACTTTAGAAGACAAAATTTATTTGAAGATAGCTCAAAGTGAGAATTAATAATAACAATAAAAGCAAGAAAACATTTCTTTGAGATTAATCTAATATCAGTAACTTGGATAAAATTACATTGATATTTACTAAGCAGCTAATCAAACACAGCTACTATGTTGTCAATATCTGAAATTAAAACCACAAGGTATTAAATTTATTGAACACCTGCCATGTGTCAAAGTGTAGCAGCTATGCAATATATGCTAATTTTGTATATTTTTTAATTGATAGACTTTAGAACACTATTAGAATACAGAAAAATTAAGCAGATAATACAGAGTTCCTATACCCCCATAGAGTTTTCTGTATTATTAACAATTTACTTAATATGGTACATTTGTTACAATTTATGAATAAAAATTGATACATTATTATTAACAGAAGTACAAGCTTTATTCAGTTTCATTAGTTTTAATCTAATGTCCTCTTTTGTTCCATGTCATCTAATGTTCCATGACCCCCATCCAGAATATTATGTTACATTTAGTAGTCATATCTCCTTAAACTTCTCTCAGGTGAGGCTTTCCCAGACTTTCCTTCTTATTTGATGGCCTTTGCAGTTTTGAGGAGTACTATTCAGCTACATTGTAGGATGCTTCCCTACTGAAATTCATTTTTCTCATGATTAATTTTTAGGAATAACATCACAGGTAATTGCCATTTTCAACACATTGTATCAAGGGTACATGTTTCATGTATGTTGATGTTGACCCTGATCACCTGCAGATGTAGTGTCTGTCAGGTCTCCCTATTGTAAAGTTACTGCCCGCTTTCTAGAGTGTACTCTGTGAAAGGAAGTCACTGTGCATGGCACACACATGCATAGGGAGTGGCATGTTATGCTCCCTCCACTTTAAGGTAGCGTATTCACACAGTTCATTTTTAATTCCTCTGCAAAGAGATTAGCTTTCTCTCCCTCGTTTATTAATTTATTCAGTAATTTATTTATATTTGCATAGACTCATGAACATTTATTTTATACTTGGGCTATAATCAAATACAATTTTGTTTTCTTACACTTATAGTTCCAGAAACTACATAAAGCATTGTACTCTAACCGATAAAGTTGTGTACCATGGAGTAAAATTTCATATGACAGTACATGAATCCTGGAATGGGCCAATTTAGTAAATAGATGGCAGATGTGAGAGCCAGATGCTTCACTGTTGGAGTAGGAATTTATAGGTAAGCAAAAGGAGGAGGCTGCCATGATCCATGTAGTAATGGACAGATTTGGAAATATTAGTAAGAATTTATGGTTAATAATACAGATATAGGCAGTATGTACAGAAATATTTACAGATATTTCTGTATATGTGGATGGTATATACACACATATTTCTTTGCTCTGGCAGCTGAGAGAGCCTAAAAGAAATGACTCACCTCCAGCAACAAACACATCTACCACCATATCTAGGTTTTCAATACTGTTGTCCACTAGAACAAACCAAGGTTCCTTAAAAAAATGGCTGATTTTAGCTCTGTGACAGGAAATATGTAGCCTGAACCTTGCAGTACCAGAAATTAAGGAGCTATTCAAATGCATGCATGCATGTACACACACACGCTTACCTTGGGGGAAACCACTGCCTTGTGATGCAGTCTAGTGGAGAGGCCCATGCTACAAAAGAACACTTGAGTGAGCTTGGACATGGGTTCTCCAGCCCCATTCATACCTGAAATGATTGCAGCTTTTCCTGACAAGACACCTTGAGCTGCAGGCACCCAGTAAAACTGTGCCCCAATTTCTAACCCACAGAAACTCTGAGATAATATTGGTTGTTTTTAGCTACTAATTTTTGAGTTAATTTTCAACACAGTTAATTTCTGTCTTAATATTCCCTGGATTATTATGTTCTTTTAAGTTTACATATCTAGGAGTTTATTTTCCAATTAGAAATATTTACTGCAATTATGTTTTTACTTTTGCTAACAAATTTTAAAGTTTCTTTCCCTTGAATATCTATTTGATCTTTATCTTTAATATCAATTATATTCTGCCCTAGCTGAGTAGGTCAGTTGGTTAGAGCATCATCCTGATATGTCAAGGTTGCAAGTTTGATTCCCAGTCAGTGCACATATAAGAAGCAACCAATAAATGCATAAATAAGTAGAACAATAAATCAATGTCTCTCTCTCCCTCTCTCCTTCTTTCTCTCTTTCTAATATCTATCAATAAATAATGTTTTTTAAATATCTATTATAATCCTTTATATACTTAATCTTTTTCTTCTGTAATTTGAAAGAGTCTCAAGTTTGTCTCTCATTTCACTGGTTTTATTTTATGAAACTCAGATGTGTAGATTTGAATTAATCATATTCCTAGTTTGTGACACACAAATATTGTCAATTAAAGTGCTTTTTATCTATTTTATTTATTATTTTAGAGAGAAAGTCATTAATTTGTTGTTTTACTTATTTATGTACTAATTGGTTAGTTCTTATTTGTGCCCTGACCTCAGATCAGACCCATAACCTTGGAATATGGGGGTGATGCTCTAACCAACTGAGTGCCTGGCCAGGGCCCTCCTTTTAATCTAATCTATTTTGTTACTTTCCTTTTATCCCCCTATTTCTACTCCCATCTACACACAACAGCCCATAAACATCTACTCAAATATTTATGCAGATTTATGTATGTTCTCTAAAATACAGTATTATTTGGTAGAGTGTTTAAACATAAGGAAATGGGATTTTGTTATAATTTTCATTCTGTTTCCCATTTAACACATTTCTGAAAGGCATCCGTATCACCACAGGCAGGTTCTTGAATAAGTGTTGGTTTGTTCAATGCCATTTCATTATAATGTTAATGAAATGCCCTGAAAACTTAATTCTTGTTTATATCATCAGCCTATGGTAAAACTGCTTTCTTCATAAGTGGTTTTACTTAAGTCACAGAAGCTATGGGCATTAAGTGAGAATTTACAAGTACATGAGAATAGTTTATTAACTCTGATGAAAATGATTTCATCATATGCCATGCCAGGCATAGTCAATGTTTTAGTTACTTAGTCATTCAAGTGATCTTCAAATCCATGTTATCAAATCTAACATTGCCATGCACACCCCTGTGTGAACCTATGTGAATGTTTCTGTGGGACTTACATAGGAGGGCAGCATTACCTGAGTTCAGAACGTAAATGTACGTATTTCATTAAGTTTTGCAAACTACTGTGCAAAATGCTCCAATTCATACTTTTACCACCAGATTATGTGGGCTCTTGTTTCCTGAGATTTTCAACAATTTTTCAAAGATTCACCCTTGTCCCTTCGAATCTGAGAGATAAAACATGTGATCTCACTGGTTTTCCCCATTCACTAACTCTCCTTTCTTTGGTTACTAAGAGTTGTTCACTTCTTTATTTTGTAATTTTTTTTATCGTTGCTCAAATACAGTTGTCTCCATTTGTCTCCATTCCCCCCACTCACCACTCTTCTGCCCTGTCCTACCCATCCCCACCTTCCACTCTCAATCCTACCCACCTTTGGATTTGTCCATATGTCCTTTATACATGTTCCTTAATGACTCTACCCCTTCTTTCCCTCAATATCACCCTCCACCTTCCCCTCTGGTTACTGTCAGTTTGCTTTTTATTTCCATGTCTCTGGTTATATTTTGCTTGCTTATTTGTTTTGTTTATTAGGTTCCACTTATAGGTGAGATCGTATGGTATTTGTCTATCACTTAGCATAATGCTCTATAATTATAAAAAAAATTATCCATTTGGACTGTACCTGTTTGCATAATTTGACCATGGCTTCTGTGTTAGATTTTTTTTGTATTTTCTTGCTGACATGAAGGGGTTCCTTGGATCATTTTATATTAATTCCTGTAAGCTTTAGTCATTGAAAAAATTTTCTTTGTTATTTCCCCATTGTTAAAATTTATCTATGGTCCAAGTTTTTGAACTGAAATCTTATGTTTTGAGTGGAGTAGTAATCAATAAGTTTGCTCCAATGATTTGTGATTTTTGAATATTTCTTAATAAGTCTTTTCTTATTTAATGATCAAAAAGATACTTTCTTCCATTTATCTTGTATCCTTAATTCACTTGAAGTAAAATTGTATATCGTGTAAGTATACATCTTTGTTTTTCCATAGTGAGCCAATTTTCCCAAGACAACCTACAAAGTAATTCATTTATTTCCTTTTAATTTGTCACTCTTCTTTCAGTATTATATTTGTCTTTTCCAACACAAATAACTCACTCATTTTTTTGGTTATTTTCATATTTTAGTATGTCTTAGTATACAAAAAGACAAGTTATCTCTTTTTAGTAGCCTCATCTATTGATGAAATGTTATTTATTCTTCCACATAAATTTTAGAATGAGTTTGTTAAGGAATACCAAGAATGCTGATGGGGTCTTTATTGAAATTTGGTTACATTTATAGATTAATTGGGGCAAATTGACATCTCTATTATATTTTACCATCCATAAACATCATGTCTCTTTTCATTTATTCAGTTCTTCTTTAATGTTCTCCTATGGTCTAAAAATATTCATAAAAGGAAAGTGTGCATTCTTGGGTAGGTTAGTTTCTAGAAAATACTATTCTCTGTTATAAATTCTAGATGGTTAATTTTTGTAGGTGATCCTATAACTGACAACTTTCCTGAAATCTCATATTTGTTTTGTTAATTCTTTAATTCTCCTGGATTTTCTAAGTAGACATTCACATCATCTGTAAATAAAAACAATTTGGACTTTTATATCAACTACCTAATATTTCATATCTAATTTTCATAACTAGTAGTTTTAATTTGTTTTATGTTTATTTTTGCTATATTTTTCATATCTGTTTTAGTAAATTATTAGACTTATTTTACATTCTTGGTCCATGTTTGCAATATTTCTGTTTCACATGATGTATTTTGCTTGGTTTCTAGTGTCTCTTTATTTTGGCTTGTGGGAATAGATTCTTTTTGGGCTATTGGCGTCTCAGTCCTAGAAAATGTTTGGGGAGAGTTAGGTCACACTCTAGTCTCTGGTGAGTATGGAATGAAACAGTTGTTCTTAGGGTGGAGATGGCCAAGTGGAACAGAACTGCAGTTAACCACTCTTGTGATCACCAACTCTCCTTCAGATCCCCCAGGAAAAGCAGCTCTGGAAGGAGCAATCTCTGTCCACCAACCGTAACTGACTAGAGGTGAAAAGATGAAGAAGTGAATGCCCAAGAGATACATTTATTCTACCCAACTTCTCACTCTAGCACATTTTTTTTTTTGTCTCCGTGGCTTTCTATCTCCAGATAGCTACACAAGAATTATCAGCCATTACTCTATGTTGCTGCAGAAATGGAGCAAGAAATTATTAACATAAGGTAATGGTGGTTGAAAGAATAGATTAAAAAATTAAACTGTTTCTTTTCATTTTATACTCCCAGAATGCTGTCATCCAGACCCTGCCCCAAGTTGCAGCCACCCTCTCAAGGCCTCTGGGTTACATAAAGTCAGGAGGTATCCTCACACCATAGTTGTTGTGGATAGATTTCTCTGGAGCATGCATTGTACAACTATCCTAGCTCTATCCAACAATGAGAACAACTCTTTCCCAAGTCCACATATACTCATTTAGAGGAGCCATCTAGAATCACCTCAGAGATTTCTAGTTCATTTTTGTTTGGTTCCGTACTTTCCTTAATAGCTTCTCCAGAGTCCAGAGAAGGAACCAGCAACTAAACTATTTTGTAATATTGGCAGGAATCCAAAATAACTGAATATCATTTCTAATTTCACTTGTTTAACCTCTGTGTGTGTGTGTCATTATTACAGTAAACAGCATCTCCAGTGCTATAATAAAAGAATCGTCATAATTCTCACCACTGCTTTCATCCTCATCTTAAAGGAAATGTGACTAAATTTCCTTCATTAAGTTTTATATTGCCTGCATATTTTGGTGTGATGACATTGAGGAATTTCTCCTCATTTCTTGCATACTTCATATGCTATAACATTTTAAAATCATAAATGAGTATTGATGTTCATAAATCTATAATTTTTAATGTTATAAGTAGGTTTAAAATGATAAAATGCTGAGTATTTTTATAATATTGTATTTGTAATAAATATAGTATTTTACTAATAGAGAGTTTTTGTTCTTATTTAATTATAAAGGTGGATGCCAGTGATAGTGCCTGACTTTTTATCTCAAATACATTTTTCCTTCAACTTTTATACTGAAATGTGCATACACTTGAATTTCCAATGTAGATTCTACTTCTAAAGTGGTACAATTAGATACACATTCTTCAATCTGTTACTTAAGAGACTACTTCAGGGAAAAACTTACACTTTTCTTTTCTTCTCCCTGAGATGTCTACTTATTTTTTAAAAAGCCATTTTTTTCTTTTGTCAGACATACAAACAAGGGTTTAGAAATAGTTATACCTTTTTCAGAGCTGAGAAGGCTTTTGCCATATGTTGGTCTTAATTTTTTCAGCAATTTTCTTTTTTAAAACATATTTATTTTAGTTGTCCTAGTTGCTCCCTCTTTGTACTCCTGCACCTGGTACCATCCATTCCCTCCAGCAATCTCCCCATTCTTAGTTCATGTCCATGGGTTGTACATGTAAGCTCTTTGGCTTCACATTTCCCATACTATTCTTAATATCTCCCTGTCTATTTTATAGCTACCAGTTTATACTTCTTAACCCCTGTACATTTCCCAACATTCTCCTCCTTTCCCCTCCCAGCTGATAACCCTCCAAGTGATCTCCATATCTATGATTCTGTTCCTGTTCTGGTTGTTTGCTTGGTTTGTTTTTTATATTCAGTTGTTGACAATTGGGAATTTATTACTATGTTAATGTTCATAGTTTTGATCTTTGTTTTATTAAATAAGTCCCTTTGACATTTCATGCAATAATGGCTTGGTGATGATGAACTCCTTTAGCTTTATCTTGGCTGGGAAGCACTTTATCTGCCCTTCCATTCTAAATGATAGCTTTGCTGGATAGAGTAATCTAGGTTGTAGACACTTGTTTTTCATCCCTTTGAATACTTCTTGCCAGTCTGTTATTGCCTGCAAAGTTTCTTTTGAGAAATCAGCTGATAGTCCTATGGAAACTCCTTTGTAGGTAACTCTCTTCTTTTCCCTTGCTGCTAAGATTTATCTTTAATCTTTGGCATTTTAATTATGATGTGTCTTGGTGTGTTCCTTTTGGGATCCAACTTGTTTGAGACTCTTGGTGCCTCCTGGACTTGTATATCTATTTCCTTCTCCAAATTAGGGAGGTTTTCTTTCACTATTTTTAAAAATAAGTTTTCAATTTCTTGTTCTTCCCCATCTCCTTCTGACATCTGTGTGATTCAGATGTTGATATATTTGGAGATGTTCCAGAGGCTCCTTATTCTATCCTCATTTTTTTTTAATTCCTTTTTCTTCTCTCTTTTTTGATTAAATGCTTTTTTCTTCCTTATATTGTTCCAAATTATTGATTTTCTACTCAGTTTTACCCACTCCACTGTTGGTTCCCTGTAGATTCAGTTAATTTCTGAATTACCTTTTTTTTTTTAATTTCACTTAATGTAAACTTCCTTTCTTCCTGGATCTTTTTTATGCTATTGCCATATTCCATGAGTTCTTTGAGCATCCTGATATCCAGTGTTTTGAACTTTGTATTTGATAGGTTGGTTATCTCCATTTCATTTAATTCTTTTTCTGAGTATTGCTCTGTTATTTCAATTAGGCCATATTTCTTTGTCTCCTCAATTTGGCAACCCCTCTCTGTTTTGTTTTGTTTTTCTGTGTATTAGGTAGACCTGCTTTGACTCCCAGTCTTAGTAGTGTGGCCTATTGTATTGGGAAATGTAAATTGTATGGGGCATAGCCTTATGTGATTGCCAGTTTGGGAAAGCCATTCTAGCACTTTCTGGCTCTATATTGAGGGAGGGCTCAGAGAGGGGATAATGCTACTCTCTGGCTTCTGGAGGCTTGCCTGGGAGGAAGCTGTCTCTCAGCATTCACCCTGTTTCCAATCTTTTCCCTTTCTCCCTGTATGCCACTTGTGCCCTTCCAGCTATTTCCCTATTGCTGAATCCCAGAGGAGGTGGGTCTGTGTAAGTCCTAAGTCCATGTGGGCCCTTTAAGATGAGTCTACTGGTATTTTGTTGGCAGTTTCTTCTGCCCCCCAAATCCCCACGAGTTTTTACAGTCAGAAATTATAGAGATTTATCCTCCTGGCTCTGGAACCTTGGACTGCTAGGTGGTCTGCTTTGGGGCTGGGATCTCTCACTCCCAAGGTATCCCTCCTAATTTTTATCCACCACATGTAAATGTGGGACTGCCTGTTCTGGCCCCTCTCTGCAGTACTCTTGTGGCTCTGTGCCTATGTGTACCTTCCTTCTCTCTGAGTCTCCGCTCCTCATATCTGTCTAGATGAATGTGGATTTCTTAAGTCTTTGGTTGTTGGACTTCCATATGGCTCAATTTTTTGTGGGTCCTGGGTGTTATTTGTTTTGTAGTTCAGATATAATTTTTTTCTGTAGTTGTGTGAGGAGGAGAAGCATGTTACTTATGTCTCCATCTTGACCAGAAGACCCAAAACTCAGCAATGTCTTGAGAGTTGATACCATATGACTGTGTTAACAATTTTATTTAGGGATATGCCCTGTGTTTATCTCCTTAAAGCACCTTAAATTTAACCTAATTTCATCAAATACATTATATCCTCAGGTATAATAAAGAGAGAAGGCCCAATTGTTATTTACTAGGTAGTATACTAGCCACTTGGAAAATATTGTTTTATTTAAACTCTGGACAAAAAGCCAGAGAAAACCCTCACAATGCCCTCTACCACAAAGCCTGCAACCTACCTTATATTGAATTGTTTTTTTTAAGTTTACCAAGGTTACAGTTGTGTAGATTTCCTCTAAGACAAAAACTAAGTGCCCTGCTATGAGAACCTTCTTAACTTCTATCGAAACTCAGTTTATATTCCCACAGATGTCTAACAAGCTCTGGATATGGTCTTGGATTATAGACAGGGAAAAATCAATAGCCTGCTGTCTCAAAGGCACCAATATAGATTATGAATCACAGCCAGGAAGTTGTCAGTGATTTCAGCTGCCAACTGTGCTTCCATAAAGATATTTGCTACATCATACTGTTTTAATGTGAAGCTTTCAGATATGAAATAGAACAGGGCTCTTTTTTGACAAAAACATAAGAGAATTTTAAATAAAACAAAGAAAGCATAAAATACAGTGGTTCTCTGAACTGATCAAATAAAAAATACACCTTCTTTGCTCTCTCATCTACTACATAAAAGGCAAAGATCTGCATAAGGGTCTTGTATTGCTGGCAATTATTGGTGTCTTTTGCCTCCTGGCAGGACCTCCATATACATGCAAATGCAGTTGCTTGGATGGACTATTCAAGCCAATCAATGGCCATAATGAGAAATGGTCTAAATGAGGGAAGTACAAAATGACATAGAACCCTGGAGCTAAAGTGGATTTCATATTAGTTAAGTCATCTCCTGTCATTGACAGGAGAGGAAACTGAGGCTCAGAGAGAATGCAAGTGACTCAGCCAGCCAGAGTCACTCAGGTAGGAGATTTCAGAGGCATGATTAAAATCTTTCTGTGAATTACATTTACTTAAGTAATTTTTACAAAATACTGAATAATTGTTTGATGAATGTTGCTTGGAGGCACATGCAGGATTCCTCTCCATAACATATAAAAACAAGTAGGTAGATTTTAAAGAACATTTTAAGTGTTTTGAGTTTAAAAATATTAAAGGTGCTATACACTTATAATTAATGTAGACATTATGACAAAAATGTTAAGTATTTCTTCAATACCTGTCATCTTTTATCATCTTGTTTCTGAAAAATAGATAACTTTCTGAATAACAAAGTTTTCAAAAAAAAACTAAAAAACAAACAAACTAGAGACAGAGATCCAAACTTCTTTAGTTTTAACCTAAAATTACTTTTCTAACAAAAGTTCATTCTTCTGATAATTTATGGAAGAATTTTGGAGGATAATGTTTCTATTTTCTAACCAGGAAAGTTCATTCTTTAACTCATAGATGAGGCATAAAAGAAATGATGGAACTTGATTTTAGAAAGGCTTTCATTTCTTCCCCACATGATTTCTGATTAACTGGTTCACTTGTGGGGTATTTTCTATTTTTCTTTTAGATGGTTGATAGACATAACTTGAAGACTGAAGCCAAAAATAACATCTTAGAATTACCTTGGGCTAGCCTGGATGCTAGTTCAAGAGGTTCTTCATACATCAAGGGTCTCAAGAGTTGTCTAGTGAGTATTTTAGTGGAGAAAACAAAAATTCTCCAATTAAGTTTACATATACAGCAGGATGGCATAGGAGAAATAAAAGCACAAACCCAAGAACAAATGTAAGCTTTGGAAGCAGTGCTTGGACACAAAAGTTAACATACTTCTAAATACACTAAAGATCAATCTTATAAGAACGGGCATGATAAAGATGTCAGTCTCCTTTTAATTGGCATTCTATTATGTTCAATGATCTTGAGATACAAAAGATGTTAGAAATGATTCACAGAAGAGAAGCAGAGGTGTTTAAAAAAAGAATATTTATTCCATGGAAATGAAAGCAATTGCTATCTTTAAAATAGAAAACCTGAGAGAATATTGAATGATTTTCTTCAATATGGAAGAAGAATATTGATCGATTCTGGAACATTGCCCTTATGAAAGGCCAAGTGTTAATTTGCAATCTCCATGACAGGAAGGACACTATATACCTACCTACACAGTTACATTTGTGTCCCCTTGTTACAGGGTGCGGCCAAGGGGGGACCCCAAATGGACATTTAAAATGGGGTCCAGAACTCAAGGTGTTCAGAAAATACCAGGATGTCCTACCCCACACCCCAGGTGTGGGTGGGGGAAAGGGACAAATGGAGCAGGCCCATTGTGAGCTGTTTTGCATAGCAACAGTTCTGCAGCTAACCTCTGGGGTGTGGTCATTTAACATATCTATAACCTTTGACTGGCTACATAGATATGTTAAGTAGCTATGGCCATGCTCTGAGCCAGGGGGATGGAAGTAACTTCCCCACCAAGATGTAACTGGGAGGGGGGGGGAGGTCCCCCAGGTTACAGCGCCTGCGTGAGAGCTTGGAGATGATTGGCTCCATAACATGGGGCCATACCTGCCCAGACCCACGATGGCGACCAGAAAAGCTGGAAAGGATAGCAGATTGAGGGCAGGTGTGGCCAAGTGTGGGAGGAGTCGGAAATGGGGCTGCAGAGGAAGATTGGCGCGGGATTTAAAAGCCCAGGCGTGGCAGCCATAGAGGAGAGAACCACGCGGATTTGGCTGAGTACAGGGCTCCTGCATCTCTGTGAAGAGAGAACCATGCGGCTTTTGGCTGAGTGAGGACTCCTGTGGTCCTGGGGGAGAGAGGACCACGTGGCTGGAGCAGTGGAGAGAGAACCACGCGGCTTTTGGCAAAGCAGAGGGCTCCCACAGCCCTGTGAGAGAGGACCACGCAGCTTTGCCAGAGTGGGGACCCCTGCAGCTCTGGTAGGAGAGGACTGCGTGGCTTTGAGGTGCTTCTTTTGGTCATTCGGCCTGGGAAGCAAGAGAGACTTTGCATGGAAGAAGGGTGAAAGAACTCTTACCAGTAGGCCATGAGACGGTGCTGCATGGCTTTGGATTAATTGGAGATCCTGCCTGGACAGCGACACAGCTGTTGGTGCTGAGAACCGAGAGAGGCCTACCAGCTGAGCACGGATTACTGGGAAGAACCAGACACTGCCTGAGACTGGATGTCTATTTCCTTTCCTGAGATACAGTACCCCAGACTGGGCAGAGGGGGAAAAAAGAACTGTGTGCATTTGTGGGTGTTTTAAGGGACTTTGGGATTTTGGTAAAGGCATTAGGTCACTACTTTAAGTTTGTATAACACTAAATAAACGTTTCCTTTCCTTTTCACGAATCTCTGGCATTGAGAGATATCTTTCCTTTAAGGCGGCGGACAAGATGGACCTGAGTCTCTTTCAGTAATAGTATCACCGTCCCGGGCCCCCCCTTGTTTTGCTCTGTAACACCCTGAAAATGTCTGACTCCTTGTGCTCCATTAGTGTTTAGGGATTGATGAAATAGGAAGCCAGGGAGCTCTGCACTTTCTATGCTGGGAAAACCAGCAAACTCCTGCTCAGTCCTGGGCTGCACCCACACTTTCTTCAATGAAGTCTGACATCCAGCCTGTACGTGCTCTTTCCCCTTCCAAGTCAGTCCTTCCTTGAATACTCTCCATCTCTTTTGACTACCTCTTAGAGCTCTCATTACAATTTATAGTTGTTGCTTTATTATAATTTAAATGTTATATATATCCTTTTAAAATATTCATTATATAAACTTCCCTAATTCAAATTACTGTGTGGTTCAGTCTCCTAATTGTACTTAGACTTTTAAGTCTAATTTTTGTTTTTTAAACTTTTATCTTTTTACAACTTTTATTTAAAAAATGTTTCTTATACACCTTAAATTTCTGCTTTTTGTTTACATTTTAATCTTTCAATTGAAGTATTTTTGAAGTATTTTGTTTTTAAATTGATTGTGATTGCTGATATGTCTATACTGATATCATCTTATTTTGTGCTTTCTGTTACTTCCTTTCTCACTTCTTCCTTCTCTTTCTCTTTTTTTTCTTGGTGGTTGGAAATAAACACGCTCTAACCTTTTTAGAAATCTTTGCATTCATGTTTAAATTAATATAGTCTGCTCATTATCTTTAATCCTCCTGAAATTTATTTTTTTGCTTTTCTCAACTGCCTTCTGACTTATTTTGTATGATTGTCAAAATCTTTGTTTTCTCAGCCTGGTACTGGCATAAGAACAGACATATGGACCAATGGAACAGAATGAAGAGCCCGGAAATAAGTCCAAGTCTCTATGGCCAATTAATATTTGACAAAGGGGCCCTGGCTGGCATAGCTCAGTGGATTGAGCGTGGGTTGCAAACCAAAGCATCGCAGGTTCGATTCCCAGTCAGGACACAGGCCTGGGTTGCAGGCCACAGCCCCCAGCAACTGCACATTGATGTCTCTCTCTCTCTCTCTCTCTCTTTCTCTCTCTCTCCCGCTCTCTTCCCTCTCTAAAAATAAATAAATAAAATCTTAAAAAAAATATTTGACAAAGGGGACAGCAACATAAAATGGAGTAAAAACAGTCTCTTCAACAAATGGCGTTGGGAGAACTGGACAGCTATGTGCAAAAAAATGAAACCCGAGCACCAACGTACATCATACACAAAAATAAATTCAAGGTGGATAAAAGACTTAAATATAAGACATGTCACCATTAAAGTCCTAGAGGAAAACATAAGCAGGAAAATCTCAGATATTTCACACAGAAACTTTTTCACTGATACATCCCCCAGAGGAAGGGACATAAAAGGAAAGAATAAACAAATGGGATCTCATCAATACAAAAAGCTTCTGCACAGCTAAAGAAAACAGTATTAAAATAAAAAGAGAATCAACTGTATGGGAAAAATATTTTAATGATACCACAGACAAGTGTTTAATCTCCAAAATATATAAAGAACTTACATGACTCCACTATAAGAAGACAAGCAGCCCAATTAAAAAATGGGCAAAGGACTTGAACAGACACTTCTCCAAGGAGGACATACACAAGATTCAGAGACACATGAAAAGATTCTCAATATCGCTAGCTATCAGAGAGATGCAAATTAAAACCACAATGAGATTCCACTTCACACCAGTCAGAATGGTCATCATTAACAAATCAACAAACAAGTGTTGGAGAGGTTGTAGAGAAAAGGGGACCCTAGTGCACTGTTGGTGGGAATGCAGACTGGTACAACCACTATGGAAAACAGTATGGAATTTTCTCAGAAAACTAAAAATGGATCTGCCTTTTGACCCAGCAATTCCACTGCTAGGATTATATCCTAATAACCCTGAAACACCATCCAAAAGAACCTATGCACCCCAATGTTCATAGTAGCACAATTTATAATAGCCAAGTATTGGAAGCAACCTAGGTGCCCATCAATAAATGACTGGATCAAAAAACTATGGTACATTTACACAATGGAATTCTATGCAGCAGAAAGAAAGAAGAAGCTCCTACCCTTTGCAACAGCATGGATGCAACTGGAAAGCAATATGCTAAGCAAAATAAGCCAGGCAGTGAAAGACAAATACCATATGATCTCACCTTTAACAGGAACCTAAACAACAAAACAAAGAAACAAGCAAAATATAACCAAAACAATGAAATAGAGAACAGGCTGACAGTATTCAAAAGGGAGAGGAGAGGGAATTTCAGGGGCAAAGGGGAAGGGTTTAGAGGAAGAAGTATAAAGGACACATGGATAAAAACTATGGATGGGTGGAAATGGGAGGGAGGAGGGAAGGGCTGGGTGGGTCGGTTGGGATGGGAATAAAAGATAGAAGATTTGCTGCCACAACAATTAAAATAAAAATATTAAAAAGTTATTTGTTTTCTTTTAATTTTTAATCTCATATATTAGGCATCATTGTTACTGTTTAATGTTATATTATTTAGGTTTATCAGCAAGTTTACAATTTACTTTTATCACAATTTCTTCTAACATTTTACATATTTCCTGCTCTGAACATTCTTGATTTTTTTCCTTCTCTTTTTACTTGAGATACATCTTTTAAATTTTCCTTTAGTGAAGGTCTGTTGGTAACAAACTCATTCAGTTTTCTTTCTCTGATATGGCTTTTTGCTCCCTAAAAATATATTTTTCATTACTAGTTTTTTCAAAACTTTCTAGACATTTCTTGATTTGTATTTAGTATTTACTTATTTATTTGAAAATTTTGTTTTCATTTTGCTTCCTTATTGACTCTAAGAAGCCAATTATCACTGTAATTATTGGTTATTTATAGGTAATTTTCTGATCATTTTGAAATATTATTTTTTGTCTTTGGGATCTGTAGATTCATGAAAATGTGTCTATCTTTTTATACTAAAATTTTTGGCTTTTATTGGATTAGTCAGTGTTCTCCAGAGTACCAAAATCAAATAGATGATAGATAGATAGATGATAGATAGATAGATAGATAGATAGATAGATAGATAGATGATAGATGATAGATAGATAGATGATAGATAGATAGATAGATGATAGATAATGATTGATTTTTAAGGAATCAGCTCATGCATTTGTGGAGGCTGGCACATCTGAAATCTGGAAGGCTGACAACAAGGAGGCTGGAGAAGACCTGAGAAAGAGTTGCTGTTTCATCCTGAGTCAACAGGAAGTCTGAAGGTAGAATTCCTTCTTGCTCAGGAGATGTCAATCCTTTCTATTAAGGCCTTCAACTGATTGGATGAGACTCATGCACATTTGAGAAAAATCTATTCTACTCAAAATCCACTATTTAAAAGTTAATATCATCCAATAAAACACCTTCATGGAAATACCCAGAATTAATGTTTGACCAATTATCTGGAAACTGTAGCCCAACCAAGTTGGCATATTCAATTAACCACCAAAAATCCACAACTTGTCAACTTGGCACCTGTGTGCATCTTTTTAGTCCATACTTAATTTCCAAATTAGGACAACAAGATCATTCTTCCACTTAACATAACACAACTATTCTACATATAATTGAAAATGTCTGAAATACACAAGTCTTTCTGTTTGGAGTGAATGTTTTGCTGGTCTACCCAGAGAGAGTATCCTGGGTTTACACAGGGCTCTATCCTTACTTGCAGTTTGCTTAGGCCCCAAGATTTGTGTTTTCTCTGCTAGTCCTTGTGGGTTATTAAACTCATGTTCTTAGGCTCCAAGGAGGAGCAGTTCCCTCAGAGTATCCTCCTTTGCAAACATATTTTTTTATTGTTTCTCATTTTGGTTGTGTCTCTTACTTTGCTGACACCTCAGTCATACTTTAAAGAGATATTTCTTATATTTTAGGCAGCTTTTTCAGGTGTTCTGCTCCAGAAAAGATTTTTCTGTAAAATAAAGCCAATCTTATGACTAGAAATGTAAATACCTCATTCTCTCTTTTACACATTTCCACCAGGAATTTTTTCTCACTTCTCTGCAGAAACTTCTCTTTTGAAGTTCACTTATGACATCCATTTGCCAAATCTCATATCTTGCTGTGCTATGGTTGGTCAGCCTCAGTGGTATTTGACAATTTGATCTCTTTGTTCTTCTTGGAAAAAAATATTTCTTTTGGTACTTTGCTTCTGTTCACAAGTAACCTATATAGTTTACTTCTTGTGTCACATGTTTGCTCTCACTTTGCTGAGCCTGTCCCCTTTTCTCTGGGCTCAGTCACCAGATTGTTTCTCTTCTCAATTTACACTCTTAATGATTTTGTTCATTTGAGCTTTCTTTTATCCCAGAGTTCCAGAATTATAGACTTCCATTTGAGGAATAATGAGATCTCATTGCAACATGTCTAAAATCAAAATTTTCATTTTCTTCCTCAAACTTAGCCCTCCTAATATTCCCCAATCTCACTAAATTGGTACTCTCACCTTTCTAACTGTTGGGCCAAACACCCAGACCTAACCTGTAATTCTGCTGTTTTCCTTTCATCCTGCACCCACTCATCATCCATCCTCTGGCTTCACTCTCACAGCAGAGTGACAGTTGAACTCCTTCCCACCATCATTCTTTCTTGTCCAGACAACTTCACAGGCTTGCCTACTGTCCTCCTAGCTTACCAGGTTGCACTCTGTTACGATTTTTTTTTACAAAGCAGCCAGAGTAGATTTTAAAATTACAAATCAAATTATCTCATGTCCTAGTCACACCCCTTCAATGTATCTCAATCACATTTACAACTCCATCCAGTCCTCAATTGCAGAATCCAATATGATTTGAATCTCACCTGTTTCATTAACCTTTCCTTCTACTTGCCTCTTCATTTGTTTTTAGTCATAAAGCTTTTTGCTACTCTTAAGTATGCCAAGCTCCTGCCTGATCTAGGGCCATTGCAACTCTTCTTCAAGCTGGAAACATCTTCCCTTAGATAATGCACTGGCTTACTCATTCATTTAATCCATGGCTTTGCTCAGTTTGACTTATGCTTCATTATCTTTATTGTCCTTTTTACTATTAGCATCAGTATAACTTATATCCTTACTTGGTGGTTTTTACTATCCCACTAGAATTCGAGTTCCAAGAAAGTGAAACATTTGTCTTGGGTCCTAGAACAGTGCATTAGGGATAGTCCTGGGACACAGGACATTAAGAAATATGAATGAATAAATTAATAAATAAGAATCAATATTCTGCATTTTCAAAATGCTAATGAGCATTTTGAAATGCTCATGGAGAGTTAAGGGCTGCCATAACAACTCTTGTAGAAACTTATATGTACACATCATAAACAGAGTTAAAGTTCTCCCCTTCTTCTAAGATTTAGCATTTAAAGAGCCCTACACCTCTATGTAGCCCAGAAGAACAGGAGTTACCAAGTTTACACTTCACTTTTGTAGTTTTACCACCTAGGCCTTGGTCAAGTTTAAATATACCACAATTTTACCCTACCTTTATTCAGTATTTTTTGATATTCAAATTATATCCAAAAATACAAAGTCCTCAAGGGAATCAATAGAAAAGGAAATAAAGTGAAACTTAAAATTAAAATAGCTAATTAAAATACAAGAAACCCCAGAGAACCCTAGACATTGTGAAACGTAACTTTTCAACTTCACTTATTTAATAGAGCTTAACTATATTCTTGAAAGTTATCACTAAGCTTTGAAATAAAAATTAGAGCTATTGTTAAATTACTTAAAATTAAACACATGGTGAAACTTATTTTAAATAGAACATTTTTCTTTCAGGTACTAAACTTTTCTTTATGTTTTTGTGCTCTGTATCTTCAGGAATATAACTATGATATGGTCATGTCACTCTACCCTGACCCAAGGGAAGAATATTTTTAAATTTCTTTTGCAAGATTTAGAAAAATAAGCACTACTTTAAATTATTCTGACTTCAAAATACCTAATGTACTACAGTTATTTTAAAAAATCACTAACTCTAAAATATTGATATATACTAGAGTTTAAAACTTGTTATATGATCTTACCTTTAAATGGAAACTAATCAGTAAAACAAACAAGCAAGCAAAATGTAACCAGAGAGTGAAATTAAGAATGAACTGACAGTAATCAGAGGGGAGGGGATAATGAAGGGAAAGGGGGTAAGGGTTTTCAGGAAAAACTATAAAGGACACATGGACAAAACCAAGGAGGGGGGTGAGATCAGGGGAGGGAGGGAGGAATGGCTGGGATTGGGGGTGAGTCATTGGGAGGAAATGCAGACAATTATAGTTGAACAACAATAAAAAACAAAACAAAAAACCTTGTTCTTTCAGTTAAGCTAGGTTTGAAAATAATTAAAATGTATATGATTTTCTGAGTTGTAGAATAAACTTGTCACATTTTAATTATCCTTTTACACATTATTTACTTAATGCACACTACCTCACCCTTTGTAGAGTTCAATAAATACTTGTTTTAAATTTAACTACTTATTATGTATTAAAATAATCTGCTTTTCTGCATCTTTCTTAGCCTTCCAATTAGCAGGTAGTCTACACAGTGACACAATTAATTAGGAACCTCACAGAATGTAACAAGGAAAGTAAATTTTCTATTATATTATACATCATATTCCCAAATCAAGTAGAGGTAGCCTTCCTGACTTCACATTGGATAACAAAGAGCCGACTTGGATGGACCTATGTAAACTTTGCTTTTTGACCTTTTGAATGTGGTACACTGGCTGAAAAGCTGCACACTTTGTGTATGTGTCTGTGAATTCAGGAATAGGTGATCATAATAGCAGTTGAACTTTTGATTCTAGAACTCAGGTGAATTTTCCAAGCACATGAGCCAGAGCAATTAAGGTTGAGCCACATTTACTGTCTGAATTGGGCCACAAATTTTATAAAATCTCTCTGAAACCAACAATCTTAGGAAAATTATCGCTTTGGTTCATTTTTTTCTGCTGAAGTTTTTAGCAGCTAATGATAAAAAATATGTTACATACTACACAATAAGAAGTTTAAAATTTTTATCAGATATTAATAGGTAAACAAAGATTTTAAAGACGTGTATCCTATGCTATGGTGTTGGTGGTAAGACTGGCACTCAGGTCTGTTTACCTGAGCACAAGAAGAAAATACACTTTCCATCTCACAATACACTGTACATAAGGACTCCTCTAATTTTAATGTGCATTGAATCACCTTGAAAGTGGGTTAACATAAAGATTCTAACTCAATAAGTTTGGGATGAAGCCAAAGGTCTTTCATTTTTCATACACAACCAGGTAGTGCTGATGGCTGTCCATCTGGAGACTACACTTCAAATAACAAGATTCTATTATTTGGCAACTTTCTTTGTCTAATATACCAGAGATTGAATATTTTAGGCTCTGCGGGCCATACATACTCAACTCTGCCACTGGAGTGTGAAAACAGCTGTAGACAATACGTAAGTCACAGGTGGCAAACACAAAGCCCCGGGCTGAATATGATCCTCCACTTTGTTTTATCGAGCCAGGCACCTTGTTTCTACCCTGAGGCAGCACCGAGCTCCTTGCCCCTGATTAAGGAGTAGTTACATTTATATAGTCCTAAACTACATTCGGCCCTTTGAAGGCAACTGCAAGGCTGATGTGGCCCCCAGTAAAAATGAGTTTGACACCCCTGACACAAGTGGTGAGGGTGGTGGTGTTCAGTAAAACTACAAACATAGGTGGAAGGCTGGATTCCATGGATGGGCCAGCAGTTTGCAGACCCCTGCTCTGGGCAAGTCCGTCCTTTCTTCACCCAGTGACCACATCATCTAACCTTTGCTCTGCATCCTGTCTACTTGCATGAAGTAATTCATAATCTATTATTGGACATTTTTGCATATTCTGTTATTAGGTCTTTTAAAAATATTTTTATTTTCACTTAAAAATTACCCCTGTACCCTTTCTGCTTTTTACTGTATTACCAAGTGACAAAATAATCTATACTCATATTATTTGTAAATCTTTTTGCAAACACATACCACACTGTCTTTTTTTTAACCATAGGTTTATTTAGATTTGGATCTCATTATTGTAAAATCCGCAAACTTTGTTCTTCCTTATTGGCTTAGCTCTCTTCTAGGCTTGTACACACACGTGCACGCATGCACACGCACATACACACACACCCCTATGCACACCTGCTGGGGTTTTGACTGGAATTGAATTGAATCTGTAGATAATTTGAGAGACAACTGACACTGATACATTATTAAGGATTTTATATAGGTTTTATAATATTAAGGAACAGTTTGGTTTCCTGGTAGTTAAAACTACTTTTAGTTCAGGAATTAATGTTGAATATTATCAAATGTCTTCTCAGCATCTACAACGATTATAAAAGTTTTGTTCTTTGGTTCTCATATATAACTACATATTAATAGGGTTTTCTAATACTGAATCTTCAAAATAAACTGTATTTGGACATATTATTATTTCATTAACAACATTTTGGATTTGTTTTGCTGGTGGGGGGAGTGATGGGGGATAAATGGAGACAACTATACTTGGATAACAGTAAAAAATAAAAACAAAAGTATGAAATTTAAAAATATAACTAAAAATTAACAAATAAATAGATTAGCAAGTTGTGATCTAAAAAAAAGAATATTCTTAAATGAGTTCTATCTTTAGTTTCACTGTCAGTTTTTGCTAAAGGTTGATGTTATCTTTTAAAAACAAATTAACAAGGCTTTCTTTTTTCTCTTTGTCCTGAAACTATTTCTAGGAGACAATTATTTGTTTCTTGTAAATTTGGAAGAAATTATAATACCAAATGAATCTAAAAACTCTCCTTAGGAAATCTAGAATATTAGTTATTAAATATCTTTTGTGATAATTGACCTGTTAAATCACTGAAATTTGGGAAATAGGTATTTTTTGTTAATTTATATTTTCCTAGGACCTTACATATTTTACCAAGCTTTTCAAAAGTAGGCATTCCTCTCTTTTGTTCCTGTATATCTATCTGTTTATTTGCCTTAGCTCATTTTTAGGCTTTTTATTTATGTATTTACTTTTAAACTTAATTATACTTAGGAGCTTTTTGATTATGTCAGCTTTTCCATAGTTTTTAATGAGGTCATTATTTTTAAATTTATTTATTAGATTTTTAAAAAATAGACTAACTTCTATAATCCTCATTCATTTTTTTCTCTATGGTTAATCTTATATTTTTGATTTTTAAAAATAATCTAATTGTAAATAATTTATTGTTGCTGAATAGTAAAAACTAGCAGCAGCTCAGAATTTCAGCTTTCATATCACCGATTCAGTGTTCATAGTATGCATTCTGTACTGCTTTCAAAGCAGTTTTAAAATTAGTTATTGTATCTTTTGTTTCCTCTCATTTTTTCCTTATCTCATTCAGTTCCTTTCATCCTTATGTCTGGCTCCCAGCATGCTCCTTTTTATATCTGTCTATTGTCTTATCCTCTCATCTTTCATCTCTTGTTTCATGGTATTCATCTTTTTTTTTCTTACCACAAGACAAAGCGGACACTTTCTAAAATCTACTTCTTCATCCTGTAGTATTTATTTTAGTTTTAAAGTAGTTTTTCCCTCTGATTTGAGATGTTGTGCTCTCTTCATCTTATTACACAGCATCTTTTTATAGGCTACATCTTCTGATGTTTCCTTTTTTCCCTAACAATGACTGAGGAAATTTTATCAATAACCAACATTTCCCCCAACTTGAATGGGTATACTAACCTTTTCTCCTCACTATGCAATTTGTGTCAGTGCTCACAATAACTAGTAGTGAGACCATTAATGTAGAGAAAAGTCCACTCATGTTAAGGAAGATAACAGATATTGATGACCATTAAATGTTTTTTTTTCTTTTTAATTTGGCAGTGCCCTAGGCTTCCCATGGAATTACTTTATAATGCTCTTTGTCAATACAGAGGAAAAGATCCCAAGGCAAATGTTCCCTGCATTTCTCATAGGTTAACCTCTCTTCAGCTCTGTGCCCCTATCAGTTAGCTTCTGCTGGGTCCAAATATTCGTCTCTTGTCTTTCTGCATTGTTATTCTCCTATTACTCATTAAAACTACTTTCAA
Organism: Tonatia bakeri; assembly: GCA_004024845.1. NCBI lineage: Eukaryota > Metazoa > Chordata > Mammalia > Chiroptera > Phyllostomidae > Tonatia > Tonatia bakeri. Next base: position 51,763 of record PVIA01007477.1, read on the forward strand.
TTAAACTCTAAAAATATCTAACTGAAATTCTTCTGTATCACTTGCAATATAATAATATCTTCCAGTATTCTTTGGTACTGATGTTTGTTTCCTCCTATTTTCATCTTTTTTGTTTGCTTGTTTGTTTTTATTTCTTATATTTTATTTAATCTTAATTATATTTTTCCATTACCATTTAGTCCTCTTATACCTCCCTCTCCCTAGCAATCACCATACTGTTGTATGGTTTTAATAATCTTAGAAGGAATTTGGAACAAGAAATTTAGTCACCTGGGTTCATTATGAATCTTCAGTTAGTATATGAAAATGATACTTCTATAATTATTTATTCTGTATTGAAAACATGTTTCCATGAATGAATATGATGGAAATCTTAGTACCTTGAAGAGGTTCGGAAATTTTCTGTTTTTGAGATGTTATATCTTGTTTTTTTATTTATGACTTCATGGATTTTCATTATTCACACTCTAGAACTATGAAAGGCAGAAGGTCAATGGAATCTTTTTAAAAACAAAGCACAGATGGCCTGGGCAGAGATTTGCTGCTTTGTAGACCTCTTGCCCAGATGTTCTAGAGTCCCTTAAGATTAATTGGTTGGATTGTGGTCGTCCTTAACCACTCAGGGTGAGGCCGAATCACACATGTGAAGAGGAGAGCATGGAAAAGATGCCGGGAATGTTGTGGGAGAGTAAGTCTCTCACTAGGGGTTTAAAAATGAACCATGAATATATGTGAAAATAGTATTCGGAAATCAATTAGAACACTTGCTTTCTATTCTGCAGTTAATTAAATCACTAGAAATATCACAACTTCAGTAAAAAAATTGTAAAAAGATAAAAATAAGAGGAAAGACATGAACACACAGAACTGAAAAACAAGCTCAAGGGTTTTGATATGTCAACCTATCTCTATTTTCTTCTAATATCTGCACTTTACTCAGAGTATTGTGAATAAAGATTCATGTGTGCATTTATAAAGCATTCAGTCAATTTCCAACAGAGCCTTAACAAGGAATGTATTTGATTTCTTTTTTAGATTTTAAAAGCTGAATCATATCTTGGTAATTAATTGTCAATCTGGTGATGCAAGGTAAAAATGGAAAAATCACATATACAAATAAAAATGCAAGTTTTATAGGTTTGCATGGCACTGTTTGCTCCTCTAGCTAGATTTATTCTTTTTTTTTCTAAAAAACAAAACAGACTATCCTAATACTACTGAAACACTATATATAGCACATTCTTTGGCATATAAGTGAATAAACCTTTGCATTTTATTATTTCCCATCTTCAGCCCTTGAAATTCCAGGTTTAATATTTCAGGACTAGAATCTTTTTATTCTGTGTTGTGAATTGTGCAAGTGTCTATCTATGTGCAGGCACAATCCATTTCAAATATCCACAAATTTCCCTAAAGTCCCCAGTGGTTTCCTTGGCAACAGGCTGAAAAATGTAAAGGGCTAAGGTAGTTAGGATATTGCCTATCATTCTCCCTCTCTAGGTTATTTTAAATAGCTGCAATTTTCTTTGCACATCAAAAAAAAAAAAAAAACCCTCCACAGATACAAGAGACATTATAGTAACACACCAGAGTCTGATTCATGTGGACAAATTATTACTTTCACTGCTCCCTGATTTGCAGAGCACCATTTTCATACGCCAAACTGTAGTCCAAAAGAAGAACAAACTATAAATAGATCAGAATAATTTTTAGGTAGAATGAGATACAATATCTGCAAATAGTTTTTGACAATAAAGGCAGTGATTAATAATGGCAAGCTATCTATGCACTTCTTTCCAGTTCTTCAAGAGCAGCAGGCATCTGTGGGGGACAGACCTTGGCATAAGGTGGATGATGAATAGTCTCTACCACACTGCCACTAGATGAAACTTTAAAAATTACATGTGTATTTGGTGAATTATTCCATAAGCTCTTGGTAAATGACTCCTGGTATTATTACTTGCTCTTATCAATCTGCCTTTCACCACAATTCTTCACATGGTTTACACAGTGTAGTAATTACTCATTTTTAGCAAATTCTTTGGAATTCATAGCACAAAGATTCTCAAAGCAAAGGGATATCTCCCACTGGTAGAATTTTGAGGGTCAAACCACAAAAACTCTTCTGCCAGTTTCTCCAATTATGTCTCCATTTATCATATCAGAAAGGACCCAAGAGACAAAGGCCATGTCTGGCAGGTGGTGGGATGCTTACTTCTCTCTGTTGGAAGGAGAAGAACATGTGGGCAAGAGGACAAGGCTAGAGTGAACCATGTTGTGTTCCACTGGATCAGTATGAACTCATGTTTAACTTAATATAAATACAGCTATATAGAAATAGAAATAACTACAGATTTGTACATATGTATGTTACTGTACATATATATATATATATTTTAGTTCTGTCCACTGAGAGGATGCAGACACAGTGACCACCCAGAAATAATCAGCAAACCTTGGTTTCTAATAAATTGGCCAATAAAAGAAACCAGGGCTCCTTGGAAAAATGGTATCTCTAAGGATGGGCCAAGGAATACACAAATGAGCCTAGGATATTTTGTAGTTCTTTAAAATAAGGAAGCAAACACACTCATACCCAAAAGGCTTTGGGGTGTATCAACAAGACACAGAAGACAACCTAAAAGAGTTCCTTATGGATAAAGCTGAGACATTTTAGCAACAATATAAATAATGTGGTATTGGGTTATGACTAAAAGTATAAAGTGAATATCTATGAGTCAGTAATGAAATAAATAAATTACTGATAAATGTTTTAAATGAAGGAGAATAGAGAAATCCCCTATAGATAAACATTCCAAATAATCAATGTAGACAATTCCACCTTAGGGAAGTGGAGCTTCACTTCCCATATCTTGAATATGAGTTGTGATTTTGATGTATTCTCAAAGATAGGATAATGGAAAGGGGAAAAATAGTCATTTTCAGCAAAGAAATCTGACAAACAACCTCAGCCAGGTGAGGAGACCTACCGTAATCAGTGATGACAGTTTGAAAGCATATACCTTTAATATGATATTATCATATCATCTCTGTGATCTTTCTCTTAAAACCCATCATATCAATCTAATCATGAGGAAGAACATTGACATGTCCCAAGTGAAGGACATTCTACAAAATAACAGACAAATATTCTTCCATACTCTCAAGATCATCAAACAAACAAACAAAAAACAATATAAGAAACTTTTACAGACCAGAAGAGGCTGAGGAAAAATGATGAATAAATGTAATATGGTACCCTGCATAATATCCTAGGTCTGAAAAAGAATATCAAGGAAAAAGTAATAAAGCATGAATAAGATACAGTTTATTCAATTGTATTGGATCAATGCTGGTTTACTCTTTGTGTTAAACTGTACCATGATGATACAACATGTTAACAATAGGGGAAAAAGTTATGTGTTATATAGGTCATCAACAGAGAGAAAAACTCTAGCAAGATTGGCACTATAATATTACATAACAAAATCACATATTCACCAACTCCAGCAAGACTGGAACTTCAATCTTACATAAAAAATCATATAGTTACTTACAGAATTGATTAAATTTACATGTAATCAAATCATTCCATCAACTTGACCCTATTTTATTGAAAGCCTGTACTGAGGAAAGCCTGTGGGGAATACAATCCAAACTGAGAAGGTCAGGGACATTAGAGGCAAAGGAAAGATACATATTCATATAACAGGGGAGGAAGGACAAGCCAGCAGTCCTCACAAACAACAAAGCCAAGTTTTAAAATACTAGAGAGTGAGAGTGAGAGAGAGAGAAAGAGATACACATTCATCAAAAATAAACTCTGCTGTTAGAAAGGTATGTTTTATTTTATGCAAATTATGCCTCATAAAACTTAAAATACAAAACCATGAGATTCCTACTATGGTCTGAATGTTCACATCCCTCCCAAAATTCAGATGTTGAAATCCTAATTCCCAAAGCCAAGGTTTTAGAAAGTGGGACTTTGAGGAGGTAATTAAGTCATGGATGAGACTAATTCCTGATAAAAGGAGCATAAGAGAAATCCCTTGTCCCTTCTGCAGGGCTCCTTCCCACACAGAGGCTTGAAGTATACAATTTGGAGCAGGCTTCACCAGAACCCTACCATGCCAACACTTTGATCTTGGACTTTAGCCTCCAAAACAGTGAGAAAGAAATTTTTGTTGTTTATAAGTTATCTGCTCTGTCATACTTTTTTTTGTATACTAGGCTTAACTGACAACAACAACTTTGAACACTGTGTGAAATAAATGTTCTAAAGGAATAAAACTAACCAAAATTTATCTCAAAATAGAGACATCTAAATTATCATAAAAGAAAAAAAAAGAAGAAGGAGTTCCAGCCACTATGGAGGTGTAGGTAGAAATGCTTTGCTTTGTCGCACAACCAAAAAAAAAAAAAAAAGGATAACACAGTGGAATACTATGCAGCAGAAAGAAAGAAAGAGCTCCTACCCTTTGCCACAGCATGGGTGAAACTGGAGAGGATTATGCTAAGTGAAATAAGCCAGGACCTGAAAGACTAATACCATATGATCTCACCTTTAAGTGGAACCTAATCAACAAAACAAACAAGCAAGCAACATATAACCAGAAACACTGAAATTAAGAACAAACTGACAGTAACCAGAGGGGAGGTGGGAGGGGATAATGGGAGTATAAGGAGGAAGGGTTTTCAGGAACATGTATAAAGGACACCTGGACAAAACCAAGGGGGATGGGATCAGGGTTGGGAGGTGGAGATGTCTGGGGTGGGGAGAAATGGAGACAACTGTACTTGAACAATTAAAATAAAGAAAAAAATAAGGATAACAATCAATTTAAAAAACAAACAAACCAATAAACCAAACCAGAACCAGAAAATCAAACTGCATGGAAGTCTGACAACCAAGGAGTAAAGAAAAAACATTCACCTAGACTGGTAGGAGGGACAGCAACAAGAAGCTGGGGCAGAGAGAATTAACAAGGCAGTGGCTGGTGAACTGGGGCAGGCCAGGTGGCTGCTAGAAGAAGGGATTTCCCACATTTGCATGTGGATAACCTAGGAGCAACAACTAGGGAACTAGAAAAAACTCTCAAAGCAGGGTTCCAGCATGGGGAAATAAAGCCTCAAAACCTCTGGCTGTAAAAGTCTGTGGGGGTTTGGGCAGGGAGAGAAACTACCAGTCTCACAGAAGAGTCCATTGCAGAGTCCCATGGAATCCTAGGATATACACAAGCCCACCCACCTGGGAATCAGCACCCAAAAGGGTGCAATCCTCTTGTGTGAAGTGAGAGAAGTTATGGAAAATGGAGCTAGGGGCAAGTAAGTTAGCAAGCAGTGTTATTCTCTCTCTATTCCTTCCTCACAAACAGTGCCACAATGCAGGAAAATAGGTTGTCCCACCTTGACAAATACCTACACCTCTGCCCCTTACAACATAAGAGAAAGAAATATGGCCCAAATCAATGAACAATTCAAAACTCCAGAAAAAGAACTAAGCAATGAAGAAGTAGACAATCTTTCAGAAGCACAGTTCAAAACACTGGTAATCAGGATGCTCACAGAAAGGATTGACTTCAGTCACAAAATGAAGGAAAAAATAAAGGCTATACAAAGTGAAATAAAAAAAATATACAGGGAAGCAACAGTGAAGGGAAGGAAACCAGGGCTCAAATCAATGATCTGGAGCAGAAGGAAGAAATAAACATTCAACCAGAAAAGAATGAAGAAACAAGAATTCAAAAAGTGAGGAGAGGCTGAGGAACCTTTGGGACAACTTCAAACATTCCAATATCTGAATCATATGGGTGCCAGAAGAAGAATAATAATAAGAAATTGAAAACTTAATTGAAAAAATAATGAAGGAAAACTTCCCCAATCTAGCAAAGGAAATAGACATGCAAATCCAGGATATTCAGAGAATCCCAAAGAATTTGGATCCAAGAAGAAACATACCAAGATACATCATAATTAAGTGACTGAAGATTAAAGATGAGAGAATCTTACAAGCAGCAAGAAAAATGGAGTTACCTACAAATGAGTTCCCATAAGACTATCAGCTGACTTCTCTAAAGAAACCTTACAAACAAGAAGGGTCTGGAAAGAAGTATTTGAAGTCATGAAAGGCAAAGACTTACATCCAAGATGACTCTATCCTGAAAAGCTATCATTTAGAATGGAAGGGCAGATAAGGTGCTTCCCAGATAAAGTCAAGTTAAAGGAGTTCATCATTACCACGCCCTTGTTATATGAAATGTTAAAGGGACTTATCTAAGAAAAAGAAGATAAAAAACTATGAACAGTAAAATGACAACAAACTCACAACTATCAACAACTGAACCTAAAAATAAAACCCCAAAATGAAGCAAAAACTAGAATCACAGGAGCAGAATAACAGAAATGGAGATCACATGGAGGGTTATTAGTGGGGAGGAGGAGTAGGAGAATGGAGAAAAAGGTACAGGGAACAAGAAACATAATCAGTAGGCACAAAAAGGACAGGGGGAGGATAATAGTATAGGAAATGGAGAAGTCAAATAACTTACGTGTATGACCCATGGACATGAACTAAGGGTGGGGGAAGCTAGAAGGTGAGAGGATGCAGTGTGGAGGGGGATAAAGGGGAGAAAAAATTGGGACAACTGTAATAGCACAATCAATAAAATATACTTAAAATAAGAAAAAAGGAAAGATAAAAAAGCACCAGGCCCATACATATTCACAGACGAATTCTAACAAGCCTTTAAAAGTCAGCAACACAATTTTACTTTAAGTGTTTTCTACTATAATACAATTTCCAAATTGATTTTACTGCAAATATATATCATTGATTTCTCAAATGTACCAAAGAACAAAGCCCCCTTAAAAACTACAAATAACCATTACTTATAATTATCAATGTAATTATTTCAAATAAAATGTGGCCAATGAGAAATGGCCCACTAAAGAAATTATACAGCATGTCCAAGTGATGTTTATTTCAGAGATGCAAAAGTAGTTTAATATTAGAAAATCCATTAGTAGTATTCTTTGCATTAACACAACAAAGAAAAATACTATGTGGTCATTTCTGTAAATACAGAAAACGTATTTGGCAAAATGTATTACTCTTTTATGTTAAAAAAAAAACCCTCAGTGCAATAGAATTGTGTGGCTACTTACTTAACATAACCAAATATATTCCTTAGAGTAAAAGTCAGCATCCTGATGTGAAAACAGCAGAGGTTTCTAGCAAAAGTAGGACTAAGACAAAGATGCCAATACCCAAAATATGTGCTGTAAAAAATATTAAGCAAAGTACTTAGAAAATAGAAAGAAATTAGAGGGAAAAGAATTGGAAATGGATAGGAAATGTTGTATCTATTTTGCATGGTAGGATAATACATTTTAAAGGCCCAAAGAAACCAGTGGAGAAACTATTACAAAAAGTAAGTATACCATTCACAGGAAACATGTAAATTCTCTAAACAAAACTTTAAAATACTCCTAGATCTGAAAGATAAAGGTGAATAAATGTAAAGACATAACAGGTTTTTGAGTAATAAATTATCTATATATTGACCTACCTATTATCTATCAGTTTTCTCAATTACTTTATAAATTTTACATTATCCCAATAAATATATGATTACTTTTATTTCTCAAAGCTAGAGACACTCTTATTTTTGAAAAAAGAAGTGAATCTGGAAGAATAACCAAGAAAATCCTGATATAGAAATGTTTTGGGGAGGAGCAATGAAAAATGGCTAGCCCTATTTGATATTATAAAATATTCAAAGACATCAATATATGAAACTGAAATCACCCATTGGGATACCAAGTAGTTAAAAAATAGTTCTATATAAGTATGAAGTAGTTTTATTGCATATCGTTAAAACCCATAACACAAAGAAAAACTCATAAAGTATTTCACTGATTTTCCAATAAAGATTAGTACATACAAATACACAAAACACATTTGCTTGTGACAAAATTTAAAAGGGAGGAGAGGAAAAACTGCAATATTCAGGAAATGGTTGTCATATAAAGGGGAAGTGTTGTGTGCTTGTGTACAACAGAAGCTAGATCTCTCTGAATATGTATGTTTTATAGGCTTGACTTTGGAATCATGTAAACATTTTATGTGATTAAAAATATATTTAGAAAGTTTCATCCATAAAGATCTAAAACAAAATGAAACAAGTGAACCGAATCAAATTGATTCCATAACCAAAAACTATCAATGAGAAACAATATCAAAACACTTTAAAATCCAGTAGTCAGAGGATCCAAGATGGTGGAGGAATAAGCAGAAGTCACACTAACCTCCTCCTAGGATCAATCTGGAATTACAACTAAATTGTAGAGAAATTATCCAGAATGACCAACGGAGCACTTGCTGGAGAAAAGCCTTATAACCTTGGACATATAGAAGAAACTTCTTCACCACAATGTAACTGGTAGGGAGTGTGTAGAAGACTCAAGAGGGCTGGCTGGGGAGTCAGCTGAAATTCTGAATGGATATTTTAGTGTCTGGGAGTTTCCCCCTGAGAAGTGTGGGGTTTAAACTCCAAGCTGGGCTCCTAAGCTTACGGCACCAGAGCCGGAAAGGTAGTCAGATAACATCCAACTATGAAAAGCAGCAGGGGTTTTGTTGAGAGAGATGGCTGGGGATACAGAGAGCCTTTTAAAGGGCCAAAACATACAATTATGTTTGTAGCCTCTTATGCTGGACTTCAGCAAAGACAGGGAAGGGTGAACTAGACATGCTTGAGGAGCATCTGAGGTGGGTGGCTCTGGGGAGAAAACTGAAGGAACAGCTACCAGAATCCCTGTGCTGAGTCATTTCCCATACTACAGAAGCCTTTTATTTCAGACAGAGAACTCCTCTCTGAATTGCAAAAGCCTGAGTGGAAGCATCACTCCTGCCCATAGGAATTACTTTGCCCTACTCTGTGGTGCTTAAGCCAGGCTGCTGATTAAAGCTTGACTAAATTAACACCCATCCATTTAATGGGTGATTAGTTTACCAGCTAAGGTGGAAAATACAAAGCAGCCAAAAAGGGAAGACAAAGAAACAGACATCAAATGGAAAACAAGTGAATTTTCAAGAACTAAATGTAATGGAAACAAACAATGTATCAAATAGAGAGTTTAGAGTGATGATTATAAGGATACTGAACAGCATGAAAAGAACATATAGAAACCATAAAAAAAGACCAGTCAGAAAGAATACAATATCTGAATTAAATAATACACTGGAAGGAAAAAACAGTGGATTAGATGAAATAGAAGGTAGAATCAGTGTTTTGGGAGACAAAGTAGAAGAAAACAAAGCAGAGCAGCAAAAGGAAAAAAATAATAATTAAAAAGAAAAAGAGGATTGCTTAAGAAAGATGTTGAACAACATGAGTCCCAGTTTCCTCCACATCACTGTTGGTTCCCTGTACATTTTCCTTTATTTCACTTAGCATAGCCTTCATTTTTAAATCTAATTTGTGACCATATTCAACCAATTCTGTGAGCACCCTGATTACCAGTGTTTTGAACTGTGCAACTGATATCTCTTCATTGCTTAGTTGTATTTTTTCTGGAGCTTTGATCTGTTCTTCAATTTGGGCCTTTTTTTTTTACCTTAGTGTACCTATACGTAGTAAGGGGCGGAGCCTTAGGTATTCACCAGGACAGGGCAACCCATGTCACTGCATTGTGACACTGTATGTGGGGGAGGGGGCCGAGGGGGAACAGTGCCTCTTGCTCAGCTCTCTGCCGGTTTTCAATCACTTCCCCCACTACCCACAATCAAGTTGGGACATTCTGGTCCTATTCCCGGATGGGTGGGCTTATGTACATTCTAGGACTCTGTGGGTCTCTCCAACAAACTCTCCTGCGAGGCTGGAAGTTTCTTCCACTGCTGCCTCAACCTCTACAGGTGTTTTTAATCAGAGGTTTGCATCTTTATTTCCCCGTGCTGGAATCCTGGGTTGCATGATCTGTCTTGCTCCCCAGTTTTCACTCCTGATATATCTGCACTCAAATGTGGGATCACCTGGTCTGCAATCTGCCACCTCACTGGCTCTGCCAGCTACCATCTTGCCACCCTGTTCTCCAGCTACTGCCTTGCCATGGGTCCTCTCCTTCCAGCTACCCATCTCCACCCCTCCTGCCAGTCTGCATGAGTGTTTCTTTGATGCGGACCTTGGCTGGTGGGGTATGAGGCATTGTGGCTGAGACGAGACAAGTTCACACAGACTACTGAGTCCTGTGGAGGAAAAGGGACGTCATGGCCACTTTCTCAAGAGGAGAGTGCGCCAACCCTTGTCTTGACAAGCTTTTATTGCTTTTCTGGGCACATTACATTGAGGATGGTCCTCATTTACTATGCACAGGTTCACTTTACATGGTTACATTTTAGGAAAAACAAAGGAGAGAATGCCGCTAACTACATCACAGAAGAAGGATATTTGCAAATGCAAAGGAAAAAGTGGTTGAACTGGTTACACTTGTCCTTGGAAGGCTTAGCATGGATTTTAAAAAGTCACTTTAAAGATATGCAGTAAACATTTGCTGTTTCAATTCAAGGTGAGGAAGTTTTAGAAAAATCAGGTCTCAAAGCAACTCAGGTACAACGCAGACCTGAGACCCCATGGGAGAACCCATCCATGGGCGTGGGCCCTGTGCCCCAGACCTTGCTTTCCACTGGCCTTTCCAAGTGGGAGCTGGGCCCACGCCATGCAGAACAGTCTCCTATATTTCTTCTTTAACTCCTTGGTGGTCAGACTTCCATACGGTTCAATTTTCTGTCAGTTCTGGGGTTTTTTTTTGTTCTTAAATTTGTCTTTGTCCTTCTTTTTGTTGCGTGAGGAGGCACAGTATGTCTACCTACACCTCCATCTTGGTTGGAAGTTCCCAGATGTTGGATGACATGAATTGTCACAACATCTGCATCATAGGAATAACCAGAAGGAGAAGATGGCAAGCAAAGGATTCATAACCTATTTGAAGAAATAATGACAAAAAATTTCCCTAATCTAGGGAAGGAAAAAGTCACACAAGTCCAGGAAGCTCAGAGAGTCCAAATATGTTGGACACAGAAAGGCCTACACCATGACACATCATAATTAAAATAACAAGGCTTAAAGACAAAGAATACTAAAGGCAGCAAGGGAAAAGCAGGGAGTTACCTACATGGTAGCACCAATTAGACTGGCATTTGTATACTCAACAGAAACATATCAGGCCAAAAGGGAGTGACATGAAATAGTCAAGGTGATGAAAAGCAAGGACCTGCAACCAAGGCTACTTTATTAAGAAAGGCTATTGTTTAAAATTGAAAGATAAAAAGGAGCTTCGCAGACAAGAAAAAGCTAAAAGGAGTTTGTTAACAGCAAACCAATATAGCAACAAACATTAAGGGGCTTGCTTTAAGAAGAAAAATAAGAAAAAGGGGAAGAAAGAAAGAAAGAAAAAAGAGGAAACCAGTCTAACAATAAGATGACATTACACATGTATTTATCAGTAATCACCTTAATTCATGCTCCTTGATGATCCTGCCCCTAGTTTTCCCCATTATACCTCTCCCCTGGGATACTGACAGTTTGTTTTTTATTTCAATGTCTCTGGTTATATTTTGCCTGCTTGTTTGTTTTGTTGATTAGGTTCTGCTTATAGGTGAGATCATATGGTATTTATCTTTTACCACTTGGCTTACTTCACTTAGCATAATGCTATCCAGACTTATTCGTTCATAGACAACTGTACTTGAACAACACTAAAAAAAGAAAAGAAAAATTAATGGAATTTCAACCAAATGAAAATAATCACCTTAAATGCAAATGGCTTAAATGCTCTGACCAAAAGACATAGAGTAGCTGAATGCATTAAAAAAACAAGAGCCACTAATATGCTGCCTCCAAGAAACCCATCTTAGACAGACTAAAAACAAAGGGTTGGAAAAAGGTATTTCATAAAAATGAAAAAAGAAGAAAACAAGTTGGGGTAGTAGTATGTATATCTGACATAAAAGACTTTAAAACCAAGGCTACAGTAAAAGACAAAGAAGCACACTACAAAATGATAAAGGGAAAAATCCAACAAAGGATGTAACCCTAGTAAACCTCTATGCACCCAACATAGGAGCAACTAAATATGTAAAACAAATCTCGATGAACATAAAGGGAGATATCAACAGAAATGCAGTCATAGTTGTTGGTTTTAACAACCCATTGACTTCAATGGATAGATCTCCCAGGCAGGAAATCAATAGGAGACAGTAGCCTTAAATGATACAACAGATCAAAAGGAATTAATTAATATCTTCAGAGCATTTCATCCCAAAGAAGAATATACATCCATTTCAAGTGCACATGGAAGATTTTCTAGGATAGACTACATGTTAGGACAAAAAATATGTCTCAGTAAATTTAAAAATATTGAAATAGTATTTAGCATCTTCTTTGACCACAGTGCTATGAATCTACAAATCAATCACAAGAACACTGAAAAAACACACACAGACATAGAAGCTAAATAACATGCTATTAAACTATGAATGGGTCAACAACAAACTCAAGAAAGAAATGAAAAGATACCTTGAAACAAATAAAATGAGGAGACAACAATTCAAATCTATGGACACTGGGAAAGGAAACCTAAGAGGAAAATTCATAGCATTACAGTGATGGAAACTGTCCTGCCTGGTTTCAGAAGCTGTAAATCCCCATGGCTAATGCTGATTAAGAGACTTTGGGACCATAAGTCACTAAGGAGACAAAGCTTCTCTTCCTGGCAGGGGTACCACCTCTTCCCCCTTTTACTTCACCCTGCTTGGCCATGTGTGGATGACTGGTTAGCCAATGATGGGTAAGATTCCTCAAGGGAGGGATGACCTAAGACAGGCACAGTTATGAAGGGACTCTAAGGGAAGGACTTGAGGGACTATAGAAAAAGGGGGTGATGAACCCTCACTCCTCGGCTTTGACATAGACTGAGTCCTCGTTCTATATGTAACAAGTATCCTAATCTCTTAGCTGCCTTACTTCCCCAGCCTGACTTAAGCCTGAAACAATGCCAGAGGCAGATGTGGCCCTGTGCTGGAAAAGGCAGTTCCCTGGGGCAATCAGGCCTCAGAAAAAAATGCATAAAATCCCATGAAACCTGCTTTTCTAAGAATGTCCTCAATTTTCTGATACGGGTCCCAGCATGAAATGAGTTTCTTTTCCAAAGTTTTACAGCTCTTTAGCTAACTGACCTTGTCTCAGAATAAGCCTTCAGAGTTTTTTGTATGTTATCTATTATTTGATCATTACTGCCTGTCAATGACTGATGAACTTTACCTGTATTCCTATGCAAATTGAACCCAATTAAAGCCCATTGAGGAATTGGCTCCTGGCCCTTCTTCTTTGAGAGATCAGCCTGGACTCTGCAGGTGGAGCCCCTGCCACATTAGGCCTATCTCAAAAAAAAAAAAAAAAAAAAAAAAAAAAAAAAAAAAAAAAAAAAAAAAAAAAAAAAAAAAAAAAAAAAAAAAAAAAAAAAAAAAAAAAAAGAAAAGAAAAAGCTCAAGTAAACCATCTAACTTTATACTTAAAGGAATTTGAAAAGTGAGTAGAAGAAAGGAAATGATAAAGATCTCATCAGTAAATGAGTGGATCAAAAAACTGTGGTACATTTACATGATGGAATAGTATGCAGCAGAAAGAAAGAAGGAACTTCTACCCTTTTTTACAGCATTGATGGAACTAGAGAGCATTATGCTAAGTGAAATAAGCCAGGCAGTGAAAGACAAATACCATATTATCTCACCTATAAGTGGAACCTGATCAACAACACAAACAAGCAAGCAACATAACCAGAGACACTGAAATTAATAACAAACTGATAGTAACCAGAGGGGAGGAGAGAGAGGTTAATGGGGGGGGAAGGGGGAAGAGTTTTCAGACAGTTTCTTTAAAAAAAAAAAAAGATTTTATTTATTTATTTTTAGAGAGGGAAGGGAGGGAGAAAGAGAGAGAGAGAGAAACATCAATGTGCAGTTCCTGGGGGCTATGGCCTGCAACCCAGGCATGTGCCCTGACTGGTAATCGAACATGCGATGCTTTGGTTCGCAACCCGCGCTCAATCCACTGAGCTATGCCAGCCAAGGCTACACAGTTTCTTAAATGTAAGTTTCAAGGTGGGGAAATGGGTAGGGAATCCTATAAGTTCAATGAGACTTAAGAAACATATCAACCCATTACAACATACAAAGTTAACTTGGATATGCTTTCACTAACTCTTTGAAATATTATGGAACAATCATGCATACTATTAGAACATTTAATGACATGGGGAGTTAAGAAATTTTAGGTGTGTAATGTATTGATGCACATTTCAAAAAGCCCTTCTATTTTAGAAATACTGATATTTTTATGGATAAAAGATATGTAGTCTGCAGTTTTATTTAAAATAATTGGAAGGAGGGGGTGTGAGTATTATATATAAAATCTTTTGAGCCATATATTTATAATTATTAAGCCTGAGTGATAACTGAGTGATTGTTATGTGTGTGGGAGTTATGTGTTCTCTATACTTTTATATATGTTAAAAAATTTCATAATATAACACATACCAAAAAGTGCAGAAAAAATGAATTCCTGTTTGTTTATCCATTGAACAGATACGTATCTTCATCAAGTAAGTCATGCTTCTTTTTACTTCAACAAACTGAGTTGGAGATGAGCAGAGAAAGACATTTGTTCCATAGGTGAACATCTTGTTCTCATCCTTTCAGACCTGAAAGGGGGAATGAAGCTCCTTTATGTAAGTCTCAGACACTGCACTCATAAAGTAAAAAATTCCTTCAGAAATAGGCTTTTCTTTGTAATCCAGTATTAAGTGGTAATACTACTTTGCCCCTAAATGGAAAAACACTTAAAAATTCATCAACTGGCTAAATGTCCCTGTATATTGTTATTTTTGGAATGCAGAAGTGAAAATTATATCTGAATGCAAACTTAAAATTGAAAAATAATAATTAAGAAAAGACTAAATGCCATTAAATTTATTCATTCTTACAGCATAAGAAACTTGATCATACTTTAGTGATTTCTGCTAAAATATTAAAATGCTCTGACATGAAATCTAAGCACCACCCTTTTTAAGGAATCTTTTTTTTATCAGAGTATGCATGTTATAAGAACATATTACATATACTACCATTTAAAATTTATCTTTATTTAGTATATTGCATAGATAACATGGTGTTTTCATAATCTGAGGATCCAGAAATAGTCGGTCATATTTAAAGTAATCTTTTTCAAAACAGAATAATCTGAGAGTGAACACATGGAATCAATGCTCTATTTTAACCAATAAAGTAATATTCTATAAACTGAGGTAAAGGAGAAACCATTAACAGTAATACTGAATATGTTTTTGTTTTGAAAAATTTTTATTGACTATAAATTTTTCATGTGCTTTAAAAATTATATTAGCAACAGAGATCAAGTTTTAAAGAGTGGTGAGAGCGTCAGTAGTAGTAAAACACTTCCTTTGACCAGACTTCCTTTAATATGTTTCATATGGTTCTGCAGCTACTCTGAACCTATAATATTTCTTGTTTAGAATACTGGAGATTCTAGTCTCAATGAATTGAAGGAGGAAGATGTAAGCCTTGGCCACAAATCTCAGATCCTTTAAAAGTATACTATTTTAATACAGTTTTCATGTTTAGGTCATTTCCTTTTGTAGGCTGTGAGTTTAAGAATGCCCAAAGACTGAGTGAATAACAAATCCACTCAAAACCAATGAATAATGTCATAAAATATATATGTAGTTTGGGAAAGGTATCTTGTTCATTTTATACTGCCTTCATGACTTCATAACATGCATGAAAATATGGTTTAGTATTATAAAAGTTACATATAAAAGATTTGGATAGAAAAAGAAACGATAATTGGGTTCCAAAGCCTTTCATCTCTAGATCATTAGTAACCAATATCTCAAACTCAAAGGGTCCAAGTATTTACCATCTACTCATCATATCCTCCAGAAAAATAGCACTCATGTGTAACAAAGAGTGACTGGTATATGTCTTAAATTTACTGGATAATTGGGAAAATGGACTATTGTAATTTTTGGTATACCCACAAATTAAAGCAGTATGTTACACAGTTCACACCACCTAACAGTTTGACAGACAGTATTGTTTGGACAAATCAGAGGTTTTTCTCCTTACATATTGTTTTCAGATGAAGTTTGTTCTGGGTTTGTAGTAAACTGTAGTGCCCTATTTATTTTAATTGTGTGCCTGTATTATAAATTCCATTCTTTCTTTTATAAAATAAGATAATTTTTATTATACACAATGTTATGAAATATTGACAGATAACACAAATACTTAAGGACATTTAAGATCCTCTAAGTTTCTTTTTTAAAAATATATTTTGTTGATTATGCTATTACAGTTGTCCCATTTTCCCCCCTTCACTCCCATCCACACTGTATAGCCCCTCCCACCCACATGCCTCCCCTTTAGTTCATGTCCATGTGTCATACATATAATTTTTTTGGCTTCTATATTTCCCATACTATTCTTACTCTCCCCCTGTCTATTTTCTATCTACTGTCTATGCTACTTATTCCCTACCTTTTCCCCTTCTCTCCCCTTCCCACTCCCCTGTTGATAACCCTCCATGTGATCTCCATTTCTGTGGTTCTGCTCCTGTTCTAGTTGTTGGCTTAGTTTGTTGTTGTTTTTGGGTTAGGTGTGGTTGTTAATAATTGTGACTTTGCTGTCATTTTACTGTACATATTCTTATCTTCTTTTTTCTTAGATAAATCCCTTTAACATTTCATATAATAAGGGCTTGGTGATGATGAACTCCTTTAACTTGACCTTATCTGGGAAGCACTTTATCTGCCCTTCCATTCTAAATGAAAGCTTTGCTGGATAGAGCAATCTTGGATGTAGGTCCTTGCTTTTCATGACTTGGAATACTTCTTTCTCTAAGTTTCAAATAAGAAAAGTATAATACCTTATTGAGGTTTACATTGTTACTTTCAAAAGGGAAAAATATCTCAAATGTTACCTTGTAATAGCTCCCATTTAAGTTAATTCAGTTACTAACTTTCATAGAGTCTGATCTAATTAATTCTGAACCAAAACCTGTCAAAGATAATGATTAAATATCAAATGCTAGGGTAGGGTGATTAACTCAGAGTTGAGTTTTCCCTGTTTTCAGATGAAAATTGGTATCTTCTAATTAACTATAAACTTTAACAGAAAAAAAAAGACAAGGTGAAATGATGTTTATGATGGAATATTCAAGGTCTGTCTGGAAAAAGACCAGCCATTGTTAGTAGAACAAGAATGGTTTCTGTGACATTGATGTAACGTGGCAGCTGAGGAGAGTGGACTGGAATGTGCATGTGTGAACAATGATGACTTCCCTGTACTAGTCAGTGGAGGTGGTAGATGCCATTGAGTGAGCATGTGTACTGTGTTGCCAACTCATTCAAAATGACTGAGCTAGTAGAGCAACAGTTCTGCATCATATTTTGCGTTAAGCTTGAACATTCCTCCACAGAAAGTATTCAGATGATTCAGAAGGCCACAGCTATGGGTAACTGGTGACTGGCAGCTTCATCAGGACAATGTGTCTGCTCAAGCATTACATCTCACACAGAGTTTTCTGGTGAAACATTAAACCACCCAGGTGACTCAGTCCCTGCTTCAGTCCAGCTTTGGCTCCCTGTGACTTCTGGCTTTTCCTAAAACTAAAGTCACCTTTGAAAGGGAAGAGATTTGACTGTTGATGAGATTCATAAAAATATGACAGGGCAGCTGATGGCGACTGGGAGAACTGTGTGAGGCCCCAAGGTGCCTACTTTGAAGGGGACTGAGTTGTCATTATCCTATCTACAATGTTCCTTGTATCTTCTGTCTTCTTCAATAAATGTCTCTATTTTTCATATTCCTGGCTGGATACCTTGTGGACAGACCTTGTATTCTTAGTTATTATGATTAACAGACCCAAGTATGCTATAGAAAACAATGAGGAAGAATTTAGTTAATAGTTTTATTTGCTAACTGAATAACTGCTATAGCCTGTGAGGTTTTATCACTCCTTATTTTTTTTAACATGGTTACACTCCACTCAATCAGCATTTTTCTTTCCCAAATCTTGGAGCCAGCCTTTTTGCCTGTTCAACACTCTACATCCAGCTCTCTTAAAATAACTGGTTAATGCATTCTGTTGTATTAAAACTGTTAGATGTTTTTCATTTTTGTTTTCACTTTGCATTTAAGCTCTGATATGACACTTTAAATATTGTGATATAAGTAAAAATAGTTAGGACATATATTATACAAATTCTCTTATCAAGATTCATTTGTAAAAGATGATATATTACACATGCTTAGAAGAGTCCTGATTTATTAGTAAAATTATATCTCTAGATATTTTAATATTGTATTTGACCATATTTCAACAATGATCTTTCTCAAAACTTTACTTATGTTGCCAATATAAGAATATTAAATAGTTATTTAGTTAATACAATTATTATTTAAGTTATCGAGAATTATTCCTGCCTGTTAAAAAAATATTTGGCAGAATTTAGCAAAAAATATATCCTTGAAAATAAAATAATCTAGGTAGGTAGGCTCTACTCTATAATAAAAATAAATTTAGAACTAATATAACTTTAATACTTTAGACATATTTTGCTTTAATATTGCATCAGAAGCAAATTAGAATCCAAACCCTGATTAGTATTTTGAACATTAGTTGTTGAAGCTGCATGGTTTTTTTTTCTAGGGTATGTTAAATCTTAAGCAGTTATCATTACACTATAAAAGGTACAAAATGTCTATTGAACAGCAATATTTTATTAGGTCAGTATAAGAAGGTACAAATGCTTCAAAGTTAATATGAAGAAGAGCTCCTGATAAACTCAAAGAAGGGATAAAAAGAACATTCAGTTTTAGTATGAACCTTAGAATTATAATTTCATGTTGAACAATTTTTGGTTTTAATATGAATATTTTTGTCAATAGGTAAAGGAGCCACAAACTTGGGTAATCAATACATTGAAAAAAAACTTATATTTTTATAGAAACAAAATAGTCCTAAAAATAGTTAAGATCTTTTTGTGTGATTTTTCAGAACTTTTGATTTGATTACTTTAGTATGACATGACTTCATTAATAAATATCTTAAGTCTGTGAGCCTTTCCATAAATATGTATAATTGTAATAAACAGAGAGGCTTAAATTAGTATTCTTTAAAAAATTAGGGATACTGGTATCAAGATAGGTGCCAATTTTGACAGGGATATGCTCATCCATAACTTGAATGTCATACTTTGAAATAGAATATTTTGCTTTTCAACTATTATAATAATACTAAATGTGCAACTAATTTTCAATGAATAATTCTCCATTTTTATCTTCAAATAATTATATACTTTATTTTAAAAATAAAAATTAAAATATGATGCCAAAAGTCTGATTCCTTTTTAGGATAAACAGTTAAACATTAGGATAAAGAGTTTTTGGTTGAGGGATGTAGATTTAAGATTTTATGTTAGCAAAATTTAAAAATGTATATTTTATTATTACTAAATTATTAGGTATATACTTGCATCCTCTAACAAACACAGGTAAAAATACACAATTGTTTATCTGTTTATATTTACACAAATACTTATACATTGTTTTTTTCTAAAAACCTACATATTAAGATATTATATTTAATGAAGTTATCATATATGTATATATGATTTATATCATAGCTACAAATAACTAATGAAAATATCAAATTTCTTGGAATTTATATATGGTAATATATTAATTTTCTTAATGATGATTATCTCAAGAGTCTATCACTGCTTAACATGCTATTGGAGTGATTTTTTTAATTCTGCTGTACATTTGGAACCTCAAGTCCAGTAAATATGTATTCTTAAAAATATGGCTTAAAACTAATGAAATAATTGTCCTGTATAATAAAAAACATATTAAATTTTTCTTTCTTTTGTGGATTACTAACCATGGCTTGTATAATTTGAGAATAAATTCTGGTAGGAAAAAGTGAGAAATTATGAATTTTTTACTTGACTCCTACTATTGTGTGACAGCAGTGCACCATAGAACAGCATATGTTTGTAGGGATATTTTTCTTGTCAGCAGTCTTGTTTCTCAGTAGCTCAGCAAAGATGTTCATTTTAGTATGCACTTATATAACCACATTCTCACTTATTCACCTAAATAGATAACTAAAAATTATACATATTTGCTACTTGCTCCTCTTAAGACTGATTAAATGTCACATAAAATATGTGTAACATTAAAAATTCTTTTCTATCTTTTGGCCTAAAATCTGAAAAGTACTATTCCTGATTTGCATAGTTCTTCACATATTTGATGTTGATTATCATTTTTCTACTCAATTTTATCTTCTCTGTATTAAATATGTCCAGGTTCTTAAATTTTTATTATTAGTCTGGTTTCAAGTCACTTCAGTAAAAAGTAAGAACTTTTCTGTTTGATGTTCTCATCAAGTGAGATATGAGATATAGCAAAGTACAGAGGATAAAAGCACAGATACTAGAGCTATTCTGCTTCTAGCACCTACTGTCTGTGGAACTGTGGACAAGCTACTTGACTGTGCCTCAATTTTACCATCTGAACAACAGGGATACAGATGTCATAAAATGACTGTAAAGTTTACTTATATCATCTGAGCTGCTAACCTCAGTATTTAATTCCTTACTTCAATTATGGTGTTATCCAAAAAGTAAAGTTAAAGGGACAAAAATGTATAAGAAATCAAGGCCAAAGTTATGAACTGGGTGCATTAAAAGCATTATGATTGCATAGAAGACAGTGGAGAAGATAGAAAGAGTTATGAGACTTTACCCATAGACAGTGACTCTTAGCTTCATGGGGAAAAAAAAAAAAAGGATCATTTACTGTGTTTTAAGTAATCTTGGGAAATTTGTGATTCACCTTAGGCTGATGCTGGATGATAGGTTTGATTTCCAGGTATGATTTAGAAGACCATTCTATGGTACTTCAACATTTTGTCTTTTCTTATCACAGAATTTACTATACTGTGTGGTAATACCCGCCATTTGTTGTAATTCTAATCCAGACAGTACATTCAGTGCAGATAGACTTTTTCTTTTGAGCATTGTGGTATTCTTCATCCCATACCTATAAATACAAACTTCTGAATAAAAATTTAAAAATAAATTTTGAGTAGACTGTGAATGCACATGTAGAGCTAAAGTGTATTTTTTTGGGGGGGCATATAAGCTATCTATGCAGTGATGAAATTTCTTCCCCTTCTTACCTTATTAACAAAATATTCCAAAATTTTACTTTTTTATTATAAACATATAAGCAATATGGTTGAAAGAATCTAAAAACCTATTTCAAAAAAAAAGAGATTTGAGCAGAATTGGGAAGTAGAATTAAAACTTTGGTGCAAAAAGGCAAATATCAAAAGAAATATCTATTAGTAAATACAAGTTTCATCTGGATAATTTTAGATACAAATTATTTTCTGCATAAGGATGCAGAAATGTATGCTTCTAAAATGTATGTACATATCTATGGCCACACAAGAAGACATGTCTTGACACACAAGGGAAGAAAAAGAAAGCTATATTTTTAAGTATTTTTATTGATTATGTTATTATAGTTGTCCCAATTTTTCCCACTTTGTTCCCCTATACCCAGTGCCCCTCTCTGTCTGGTACAACCCTTCCCTCCAGCAATCTGCTCCTTAGCTCATGTCCATGGGTCGTGAATATAAGTTCTTTGGCTTCTCCATTTCCTAAACTATTCTTCACCTCACCCTATCTATTTTGTACCTACCAATTATACTTTTTAAACCCTGAAACTTTTCTCCCATTCTCCCCCTTTAAACTCCCAGACAATAACCCTCCAAATAATCTCCATACCTATGATTCTATTCCTGTTCTGGTTGGTTGCTTAGTTTAGTTAAGTTTTTGTTTTAGATTGTTGTTGGTAGTTGTGGATCTGTTGTCACTTTAACGTTTATAGGTGTGATCTTTGTTTTCTTAAGTAAGTCCCTTAACATTTCATGTGATGATGACTTGGTAAGGATGAAGTCCTTTAGATTTACCTTGTTTGGGAGACATTTTATCTGCCCTACAGTTCTAAATGATAGCTTTGCTGGATAGAGTAATCTAGGTTGTAGGTCCTTGCTTGTCATCATTTTGATTACTTCTTACCAGTCCTTTGTAGCCTGCTAAGTTTCTTTTGAGAAATCAGCTGATAGTCTTATGGAAACTCCTTTGTAGGTAACTCTCTGTTTTTCTCTTGCTGTTTTTAAGACTCTCTCTTTATCTTTAAACTTTAGCAATTTAATTATGACTTGTCTTAGTGTGGTCCTTTTTGGGACCAACTTTTTTGGGTTCTCTGCTTCCTGGATTTGTATGTTCATTTCCTTCACCTAATTAGGGAAGTTTTATTTCATTTCATTTTCAAATAAGTTTTAATTTTTTGCCCTACCTCTTCTTCCTCTGGTATCCCTATGATTCAGATGTTGGTATGTTTGGAGACATCCTAGAGTCTTCTTATACTATCCTTGTTTTTCTGAATTCTTGTTTCTTCTTTCTGTTTAGATAGAGTGTTTATTTCTTCCTTATGTTCCAAATTGTTGATTTGAATCCTGGCTTTCTTCCCTTTACTGTAAGTTTCCTGTAGAATTTTCTTTATTTCACTTAAAGCAACATTCAGTAGTAAGTAATTTTTAATCTTTCAGGTATTTACCTTTTACTGTTACAAAAAATGATATTTTTCTTTTATAAAATATTTAGATATAATGGTTATGTACTTCACCCTTCTGGTCCTTTTCATTTTCCAAATAAGTAGACTGTGCTTATTTTCTCTCAGCATCCCATCATCAACAATAACAGCAACACAGACCTGAAATAATATAATTCTCAGGAGACTTGTTAATATACATGAGATGACTTTAAAATAAAAACAAATGGCAATCAAGAAAACTATTATTAAAATTGTAAATTAAATTTTTCTGCAATGTCATGTGAGTGAAGAAAGCCACAGGTGATTTCTTAGATGAAATCTCAAACAAAGAAAAAAAAGGATCAGAATATGAGCAATGGACTAAATTAACAAATATTTGCGAAGATATTTTTGACTTTATGGGCATTGATGGGTTTGATAACGTCAGATTAACAAATGGGAGGTGGCAATGATTTGTAAGCATTCTGATAAAAAGTATACATGAAAACAGAAGGGTGATAATATCAGATCAGTGGAAATTTCCAAATTGGATGGTGAAAGCACAACCATCAATGCATGGGTGAAAAAATTGAGGCAGAATAAAAGTTAGAATTTTATGAGAGTCTGATCTAAATGAATGTTTCCCGGACATGGCTAACCTTCACACTCACATGAGTAACTATTTGAAATGATATTTACAGCCATGGCCTTAAACTTCTACATTTAAATGTTTGGTGTTAAGTTCTAGGATTGATATACTTAACCAGCTTTAGTTTTCTGATGGCAGATGGACATGTGGGAACCTTTACTATAAATACTAAGCCAGATATAGATCACAAAACTGAGCTGCAAAGAACCACGATACAATTGGGACCTTCAATATCAGTAAGGTACTAAGGGAAAATATTGATCCTTTCCCCTTGCTAATAACTTTATATCCCAGGAGATAAAAGAAAAAATAAGAACTACTAATATAGGTCTAAATGAATCAATATCAAGAATCTGTTTTATGAAATCACAATGAGGATGTAGTCACTCCTCAGTGACTTTAGGAGTAACTGGTTATGCATTACAAAAGCAGTTGCATGTGCTGTTCCAAGCAGTAGTTTAAGCATCTATTATAAGTAAATAAATAAAGTTAGGGAAATTGTTCTATAAGAGTCAGTCTCTCAGAATGGTGCTCTGGCCATACAATCGTGACTGACCTCAGTAAAAAACAAAAACATGGGAGTTGTTCATGAAGACCAAAGTGCTTTCTATGATATTCTTTAATGAGCACAGATA
Organism: Tonatia bakeri; assembly: GCA_004024845.1. NCBI lineage: Eukaryota > Metazoa > Chordata > Mammalia > Chiroptera > Phyllostomidae > Tonatia > Tonatia bakeri. The sequence goes on from PVIA01007477.1 coordinate 75,791, forward strand.
CACAACAATAAAATATGTCAAATATAAAAGGAAGGAAAATTAGAGAGGATGAGAAAACATCAGCAGATGTATTTAGAACATAAATAGGAAGACTGAATCTCAAAGTGCATTTTCAAATCCTCAAAGGAAACAAAGTTTTAGTTATACTGTGGTCAAGATTATAAGTTCATCTCCTTATGCCAAATAACTATGATAATAAATGAGAAAAAACTACCTCCTTAACCTCAATTTTGTTTCCATCTTTTCTGTCAAAAAAGAATGATTATTTTGGAAAGGTAAAACTAAAATGGTGAAGAGAAATTAAAATTGAAAATAGTTGAAGAGATAGAAAGAGAAAAGGTGTAGCAATTTTTCAAATGACTTCACTTCCCTGGCTTAGGAAGTATCTAATTTAGGCCACTGAGTCATTTTAAAGATAAGATCAATGTCAGTAATCTTTGAGGAGTTATTGATAATAAGGGAGCTGCCATGAGAGTAAAGAAAGGCAAATGTCCCAAGTTTCTGTAAAGGTTAGTCAGTGTCTTAAAGCCAGAGATGAGGGATCTTGACATTTATGCTCAGTAAAATATTTGAAGGGAATACTAAATGGATGGATGGTTTTTGAGGACTGAGAAAGGTCATGATTAGCTGCAGTCAGCACGCATTCACCAAGAATGTGCTATGGTAGACTCTTTTCATTCCCTATTTTTGACAGAGTGACCAGGTTGGTATTTTAAAGGGCAAATATAGAATTAGCCTATTTGGATTAATAAGGTAGTTTATTATTATTTTTTGTACAAGATGGACCTGCATAAACTGTATAATAATGGTAGACTCATGGCTAGTTTAATGACCTTATCTAATAAATATTAATTACTAAAATAACATAATCTTAAAGAGAAACAAGACTACTTATATTTTTTCAGCATTTTACTCCAATAAAATGAAAGAAATATTAGATGATTACAATATTTCAAATTTTAAGTCATAAATCCAAGCAACAAGATTTTATATACAGTCAAGTATGGAAGTGAAATACCACTAAACCAAGAACATGTAACATAAGATGAAAAGACAGCTGCCCAACAGGTAGACAGTTGCAGCATAGAGAGATGCAGGATCTCTTTACAATCTAGAAAAGAACTTAAAATCTGCAGCCCTTGAGATGGCAGCTGACATACCAATGGGAGAGATGCAAAGTGGTTGATAAAGTCCAAAACCAAGATTAAGCAGAAAAATGGAGTCATAGAAAAAGATATTTTCACTTAAAGTTCTTGAGATGGAAATAAGAACTAAGCTGTCATTATGACCAAAGAAATTATGTTGGAATTAACAGTGACTATTGTACAAAGCAAATGTAAAATTTCATAAAATACAAAATTCAAAATTTAGAATAGGATTAGAAATAATCCACCTAATTTTAAAATATGGGCTTATAGCTTTTGCAGAACTAGAATTTTTATATAGATATTTTATTGTAATAAAAAAATTAAATATACCCTCAATAATTTTTAAGTGTATGGTTTACTAAGGTTAAGTAAATTCACATTGTTGTGAAATAGATTTCCCCAAGGTTTTCATCTTGCCATTCTGAAACACTAAAGCCGTTAAACAACTTCTCTTTTCTCCTTACCCTCTAAAACTACCATTCTACTTTCTGTTTCTCTGAATTTCACCACTTCAGATAAGTCATATAAATGGCATCGTGCCATAATTATTTTGTTCTTTTTTTGTGATTGGTTTATTTCACTTACCATAAAGATTAAGATTCATCCATATGGTAGCATCTGATGGGATTTCCTTTCTTTTTCAAGTGAACAATATTCCATTGTATGCATGCCACATTTTGTTCACCCATTCATCTATTGATGGGCATCAGAGTTGTTTTCACCTTGTGGGTATTGCTAATAGTGCTGCTATGAAAAGATGTGCACAATGTTGGCTCTGTGTCCTGAAGTGGAATTGTTGGATCATATATGGTAGTTCAATTTTTAATTTTTAAAGGCACTTTCATACTGTTTTTTTATAGCAGTTGCACTATTTTATAATCATACCAATAGCAAACAAGAGTTTCATTTAGTCCATCAAAGACAATCTCCTTTACTTAAAGTCAATTAATTATAAATCCAACCATATCTTAAGAATACATTCACAGTAACTAGATTAATGTTTGATTATGAAAAAACTGGGTACCGAATTTGTATGTAAAACATACTGTGATGCTTATATGTAAAACATCACAACATACTACTATACTTTCCTCTGCATAATAAAAGTGAGAAAATAGGAAAAAGAACAGGGCCAAAAAAGTGGAAATATCATTCCCAATGGAATGTTTAGCATTAATTTTAATCAACAGAATGGGAATTATAATAAGGAATTCAAAGTTCAAGTTCAGTTCAGATTAAAATACAGATTAAAAATTAGAATTCGATAGCCACAAAGACTCAAGAAGTTGTCCATATATAGTCTCAATGACTTTATAAGTTAGGAGAGAAGACAGGTCTGTTAATTACCTGACTTCAGCATCAAGTGACAAGTTTGAGCAAAACCATAGATGCAAAGACATTCCAAATAGTACATATACTCTGTGTTTTTCAGATTAGTACACAACACTTAGTATATTCTAAGGATGAAAAGTTTCTGAATTTTTTATTTAGGAATACTTTAACATTTCCCATTGCACAAATTTAGCTCTCCCACAGTTTACTACAATGATCAGAATAGAGAAAATAAAGATTTTTAAAACCCAACAAAAAGATATTTTCAATATATTGGCAGTCTGTGAAAGTTAGGCTCACCAGAAAAAGCAATTTTGCTGGAAGGGAAATGAGTATAAAAATCTGCCCACAAAAGAGTCACATTTCTTTTCTTCCTTTTTGGTCTGCATTCTATTGATAGAATCTGTGACAAGAAACTGAACAGTTGGGCTACTCCTAGATTGAAGGGCTTGTATTTGTAGCAGCCCTATCTTTTGTCAGAGGTAAGCACAAGCACAAAATTGACTGAGGATACCATTATCTACTGATAGTCTTAAGGTCATATTACCCAGATAATATTCTTGTCTTTCTTCTCCCAAACTCTTGGGTAGGATCCAAGAAAAGAAAGAAGTGCTGAATTACTATATTTGTTATTGTACAGGGCTGTAATTCAACACTCATTCTCCTTCATTACTTTTTCAGACCATCAGGGCTAATTGACAGCAAGCCTTTATATTTAGATTTGTTCCCATTAAAAGTCCTTGTGTCCTTGACAACAGAGGTAAGGTAAGAACTTTAATTGCTGCTGTAATTAGATGTATTTGAAGCAGATGTGCTTTGAATTAACCAAAAGTAAAGCTAAGAAATGAGCTTTCTTCAACATTGATAGGGATGCTTTGCTTAATGTCATTTGATGAGCAAAACATGGCAGGTAAGCAAGAGAATAACTTCAGTCTGAGGGAATTCTCCAATTCTAATCACCATTTTTACTTTATCCCTAGTTAATGTTATATATATACACACACATATATATATATCCCTAGTTAATTATACTCCATCCCTAGCTGTTATATACGTATGTGTATATGCACATATATCTATAGGTATGTGCATATATACATACATGTACACACATATATGCATGTGTACATGTATATGTGTATATATACATGTACAGATAGGTTTACATGGATACACATGTGTGTATAAATGTCTATGCACACACACACATATAATGTATATACACCTCCCAAATCTCATTTATTTTTTTCTATAAGATGGCTCTAATAGTGCTTAGTTGTCTTTAACTTCATTCAAAACATTTTTTTAGATTGTAATGTGAGAGCTGTCATATCAACATGCATTTAAAAAATTATCAAAATTGGTGAATTTTTATGTAGCTATTTTAATATTGAATATGGAAGAAAAAAATGAGCAACATTTTTGGCATATTATGCTTTATTTGAAGAAAGGAAAAAACACAACTGAAACATAAAATAAGATTTGTGCAATGTGTGGAAAAGGTCCTGTAGCTGATCAAACATGTCAAAAGTGGTTTGCAAGGTTTTGTGCTAGAGATTTTTTGGATAATGCTCTACAGTCAGGTAGACTACAATCAAACTGAGACATTTATTAAGAACAATCAACATTATACCATGTGGGAAAGAGATAATATACTCAAAACATCCAAATCAATAAAGTTATTCATAAAAATGAAAAATGTGTCTTTTATTTTATGGAAAAATCATACAAAATTTTTGGCCAGCTCAGTATGTATCTATCTATATCTATATCTATTGATATCTATATCATCTATATCTATATCTATATCTATCATCTATTTACCATCTGTCTATATCTAATCTGTCTATCCAGAAGGTATACAGCCATGTAATATGAAAAATAGAGATATTTATTTAAAAAGAAATAAGAAACATTGTACCTAGGACAATGATGCCTTAGTCTCCTTCAAAGTAGGCACCTTGGGACCTCACACAGTTCTCCCAAATGCTATTTGGCAGTTCTCCCAGCTGCCCCATCATATTTTTATGAGTCTCATCAATGGTCTGAAATCTCTTCTCTTTCAAAGGTGATTTTAGTTTTGGGAAAAGCCAGAAGTCACAGGATTGTAGGGGGGCTGCATCACTTGGGTGATTTGATGTTTCACCAAAAAGCTCTACATGAGATGTAATGCATGAGCAAGCACATTGTCCTAATGAAGCTGCCAGTCACCAGTTGCCCATAGCTGTGGCCTTCTGAATCATCTGAATAGTATTCACAGAGGAATTATCAAGTTTGAAGGAAAATTTGATGCAGATTCATTGCTCTACTCACTCAGTCATTTTGAATGTGATAGCCACATAGTACACATGCTCACTCAATGGAGTTGCTACCCCCACTGACTAGTCAGTGAAGTTGTCATTGTTCACACATGAACATTCCAGTTCACTCTCCTCAGCTGCTAGGTTATATGGATGTCATGCAAACTTTTTTCATTATGTTAATAGTGGATGGACTTTTTCCAGACAGACTTTATGTATTTATAGCATTTGTTTTTTATCAGAGAGCACTAAGATCTGTAAGGAAAATTCTATGAAAGATATAGTTATAGCTTTGAAAAATCCATATTCTCATTGTACTAAGAAGAGACCAAAGAAAAAGAAATATACCTTTAATGTGGTAAAATGACAAATTAATTGACTATAGATAATATGTTCTTGTTTGTTTGTTTCTGCTAAGAAAGCTCTCTCAGATAAGTATGTGCTACTAAAGTGTGCAAGGTTTCTCAACTGCTTTAACTCAACCCTATGTTACCTGATTATTGTTGGGAAAAATATTTTTTTCACTGAGATTATCCATTCTCTAAAAGAGAGTATGTTAAATGCATGGAAGATATAAATAAAGTTTTCAGTTAAATATTAAATACACTGACAACCATTCAAAGTGTAATTATAAAAAATAGATTATAGAAAATATGCTTTAATAAGATTTATGTTGTCAATTTAGTTTTTCTTTCAGAAATTGAAAGGCATTGGTCTAATGTTTTCTGTAATCCTGTGGGGTGAAGAGAAGTCTAAAGACAGTTTGATTCTTATTTCTTTGTAAATACCTTGAGATATCAATTTCCTATTATCGACTGCTCTTCTGGTTATTTACTGATATATAAAAAGCAATGCCGAAATAGTCAGTGGCTTAAATTTGTTTGTGATTGGCATTTGGGGAAGGGTTTGGCATGGATGGTTGATTTCTGAGTACACAGCATCAGCTGAAGTGGGTTAACTGAGACAGAGGATCCACTTCCAAGTGCCTTCCCTGGCATGATTGGCAATTTGTGTTATAAGTCACAAAAAAGTAGGGGAGTGGGAGGCACACAGTATTCACATTTCTATAATAATTCTGAAATCTCTTGGGGCACATATTCCAGTTCATTTATTAAGGCTTAGTACTGCTGACAAGGAGTCATTCTGTGTAGGTTTTTGTTCTGACCTTTAGGCTCTTGGTTTTACTTTCTGAGCTTTTTTCTCGCCATTAGGAATGGCTGTTCTTTACCATTGAGTAATCTTATCAACTTGTTTTATTTAATTTTTACTTATTTACTTACTTTTATTGCATGTCTTTTTCCACCATTATTTAGTCCCCTATACCCCTCTGCCCCCAGTAATCACCACACTGTTGCCCACAGGCGTGAGTCATATTTCCTTTTTGCTCCATCCCTCCACCCACTAATCTCCATCCCTCACAATACTGTCATCTTGTTCTCTGAGTCTCTCTCTATTTTTCTTGCTAGTTTATCTTGTTCATTAGATTCCACATATGAGTGAAATTATATGGTATTTGCCTTTCTATGACTGGCTTATTTCACTTAGGATAATGTTCTTCAGGTATATCCATGCTGTCTCAAGAAGAAAATATTGGCCGCTCCCTCCCCAGACAACAAGGATTGAGAAGCAGCGGTGGAGGCCTTGTTGCTTGAAGGTGGAATGGAGAGTGAGGAAGGAGAGACAGTCGTGCAGGGGTTGTGGGCACCCACACAGCCCGGGGAAGAGTGAGTACCCCAGTCTGCCGGACCAAGGGAGGCCTTGTCCTGCGCACCTGTGTCCCCATCCTGGTGAGTGTGGTTTTGGGGAAGACTGAGACCCCACTGCGGTGAACAAGGGAAGGGCTTCTGGAATGGAGGTGATCTCCTGCAGGCGTGTGCCCTGCCGGGATATCTGACTCTCAAATGGTGAACCCAGAAAAGACTCAGCACTTCGTGGGTTCCTGGGGCCCACAGTGGTGGTGAAAGGAAGTGTGACCCCTCCCAATCCGTGGAGTGTGCACCATGAACCAGGAAGAGAGGCGGGTGCTTTGCTGAACATAGAGCCTGTGGTGGTGAAGTTGGGGGAGGGGCGCGGCCCCATGCTGTCTCCAGAGCTTGTGCCCTGGGCCCAAGGCAGCGATCACTTCTGGGAAAAGGCAGTGGCTAGCTTGGGGACAGTATCTGAGAGACTGACTGAGTTCTGACTCAGAAGGGTGAAAAGCATTCTTACCGCCCCTCAGTCTGCTGAGGCTGGCAAAAGCAGAAAAACTGGTTTGGCCAGTTAGAAGCCAATAAGAGGTGTGTGTGTGTGTGTGTGTGTGTGTGTGTGTGT